>VZRL01006296.1:165420-232851 GCA_013397895.1 Origma solitaria | reverse complement strand
CCGATCCGCCCGCCCGCCCACCCCCGGTGGCGGAGATGCGGGGCGCCGCTCCTCCTTCCCGCGGCGGCGGGCCCGCTCCTCGCCGTCACGCCTTCTTCTGCAGCGAGCGGGCGGGCATCGTCCTGGGGCGCGGCGGATCGGTCACTGACAGCGGGCGGCGGGAGGGGCTGCCACCACAGAGGCCGCGCTGTTCTGCGGCGGGGCCGCGGGCTCAGCCCCGCCGGTGGGACGGAGGGAGGGAGCGATGGCCGCTTCAGGCGGTGCCCGGCTGCTCCGGCGCCACCGAGCCGCTGTCTCTGCCCGATCGCATCCCCCGCCTCCGCCTCACACCTCCGCCACCGCCCGCTCGTCCCCTCGCGGCGGGCAGGCGCAGCCACCGCGCGGAGCCCGCGCCTCCGTCCTGCTCCTCCTTCCCAGGGAACGGGAAGGGAAGAGGCGAGAGGAGAGGAGCAGAGCCGCGCCCTGCCCTACAGCCCCGCGCCGCACGCGGCCAGCGCGCTCCTGCCCGCGGCGGCACCTGCTCGCTCTGCCTCCATCCTCCGCCCGGGGAGCTTTAAATAGAACACGTCACCGCGCTCCCCTACGCACCGACGTCACGCCCCGCTGCCGGCGCTGACGTCACCGGGGTGCGGAGGATGATGTCAGAGTGGTCCACGCCGCCGGAAGCTCTTCTATAATAGGGAACGGCGGCGGGGGGAGAGCGGAGCGGGGAGGGCTCGGGGTGCTGGCGGCGCCCGGGCCGCCTCCTCCCGCCCCCGGCCCCTGCGGCGCCGTCTCCACGGCAACGCCGCGCCCGGCGGTTCGGCGGGGAGAGCCGGTGTCACGGAGCCACGGGCGAAGGCGGCGCGGAGCTCGCTCCGGAATGTGGCTACGGCAACTTCCCAGCTCTCCGCTTTGCCAGAACTCGGGCCCGCGTCGCCCTGCTCTGCAGACACTTAACATCCGACAGCGTTACCAGAAAAACGGGGAAGAAACACGGCAGCCATTCTAAAATTGTCCCCCAAAAACGTAGATTCCAGCACATCCACGCTAGTACTATCGCAAAGAAAGAGGGAGCCCTGTAAGCTGGGTAGGACCCATAATATTCGGCTTAGTGTTTTAGTTGTGCCATGCAAACAACATGCTTCTAAACCATCAGAGTTCCCAAGTGCCAGCAGCACGCACTACCTTGCAGGAATATACCTCACCTTAGGTTCGGTAAATACTTGCATTAACGCCCTGAGATTCCCTGAACTTATAAACATTAGGTGTAACTGCTCTGATACAATGCCAATGGCATTGGGATGCCCAAGGTGGAATATGCTCCTTGCCAGCATGTCTTTCAGTATTTTCATGGTGTTTTGATGCTTAAGTGATGTTGTAGCGACCAGAGGCATTTTAAACTACAATGCGCATAAGAGGGAGATATTGATACAATACTAGGTGACAATCCCCACATAAAAATTGAAGAATGAGTTTTACCAATGTATGTTACAGAATTGTAAAGCAAGACAAAGTGAACTATGATATGTTCACAGCTGTTGCTTTGACAAAGGTTGTTTGTCCTCTCCTAGAACCTCTATTGCTTGGGACCAAATGTATCCCAAGAAGAGGCTGGAATAAAAGACAGCTAAAGCATTCACCTAACAATCTGATCTTCCCAGAGTCAGGATGCATGTTTCCAAAAGTTATTTTAATTTACAGATGCACATGTTTTACAGACTCTTGTTTCAACATTTTGACCTCTGAAAGCAATCAGCTCTGGGAAGTGCAAGGATGGCAAATTAAATATCAAGGAAAACCTTCTCCCGTCATAATCATAGGAAACCCAGCATGAATCATTACTATGGGAGTAGCAGCAAGGCATAGTGCCTCACAAGGCAGAAAAGAACAGCTTCCTCAGTTGCCCATTTTTCGTTTCCCACACACCACTTCATAAGCTAAAGCTAAAGCACTGAGATAAAAAAACTTTAGTCTGAGTGAAAACAGTCTAAGGTTTATTGCAATGCTCAGAACCTGAATAGTTATGATGAGGCTGCATTACTGCACTGGACTGCAATTGCTGTGCTTGGGCTTCACCTGGTAGCTCTGAAACATGAAGTTCTATGTATTTTCCACTAAAAATCAAACTATGTGTGCAGGTTTCTATCATAAAACTGAGGTACTCCCTGGTGTTGGGGTGGGGAGAAGATGAAGCTCCACAACAGTTCCTTCTTCTATATGATTAGAGTGAAAAAGATCAAAATTAATACAGACTAGGCAAGTGTAAATGGCAAGTAGCTTATATATATGTACTCATTGATGTCAAGTAGCTAGGAGTCTATATTTGTTAACGTCTCTAAGTCTGAAATGATACTTTGCATGCAGTAATGGCAGGTCAACAGCAAGGAAACTAAGGCTTTAATTTCACATATGAGTAATTGTTGCATCAGTTTTGTTCTTTCAGCTCAAGCTCACTCACTAATGCAAATGCTTTAGTATTTCATTATGTTCACAGTATTTTGTTTAGATATCACAAAGATGGCTCCATCTGTCTCTGCCTTTCAACTTGTTCACATATTTGCCTTGCATGAAGCATGCTTTTCTACAGCATGGGTACAAAACCAGAAACCCCCAATAATGAAGATAAAAGAGAAAAAATATAAAAGAAGCCAAATACACACTGAACCCTGGGGTATAGAATGGTGTGTTCACTTGAGAATCAGAGGTGTGAATAGAATCAGGGGCAAAGAAACATGTGGAATACCAAGAATGTCTTTATTGGCTTGTGAAATAAATGACCTACATATTTCATGCTCTTTTGTAAGTAATAAAACATGAGTATTGGGATAGATAACATCCTGGGTAGGGGAACAGACCTCTAGGGACAAAGAAAGCTTTACTCCAAGTAAATCTGACAATTTTTTTTTTTCATTCTTAATTTAAACAGTATTTATTTATTATTACAGTTAAGTGTAGAAAGTCCACCTAATTGATTACTCTCTTCCATATTTATTTTTACATTTCCTCCAGTTCTGACAGGTTTCTCTAAGTTTTAAGCTTTGTCTCAACTACATCCTTTTACAATTTTGATCAGTTTCCAGGTTGATTTGGTTGAGTTAACATTATTTGTCTTGTGGAAAAAGCTTCTGTTTATACTTGCCAAGCTTACTGAAATCACTTCTCTGTCTTGCCATTCCCCAAATTAATATATGATACAAAAACATGGTGATCTATGTCAGCTAAGGCAGATCTGTATGTAAAAATACAAAGTAAGCAAGCCAGGTGATTAATCATAAGTATTAATAGGAGAAATACACAATCACCTGATTTTGAAGACTGAAGTGAAAAAACATGGAGAATTTTAACTGTGATGACAACATGTTCAGCTCTAAGTTAGTTGTTTTGGGCTTTTTCCCCTACTATTTTAGAACACTTCTTTGTCTGGAGCACTTAGATGGAGGCAGTCTTGAGCATGCTTGGAAACCATCAGCAGCTCAGTGCCTGTTCCTTCACAAAAATATCAAGTAATGCCACAATCAGAGATGGATGGCTTCAGGCAAGGCAAAGCACAGGGTGGTGCAGGAGAAAGAGTGCTGTTTTGCAGTGCTGAAGTAGCAAATTCCTGGCACGTATATTCATAGCCAGCTATTGAGCTGCCAAACCTTGTTCTGACACCCTTGCCCAGGATGGCCAACCAGCTGGGGCAACACCTGTAAACTTGGCAGCAGTTATCAGTACCTCTGAAAGGAGTGCTGCTTTGAGTGTCTCGGTGGCATATCTGTAGATGGAAAAAAACCCCCAGATGGCTATGCTGTCTGAATCTCAAGCCTGCTGTGTATCAACATGGCCACTGTCCTGCTCAGAGCTCTGGAAGAGCAGCAATACAGAACTGGAACATCAGGAAGCACCACAAAGGTCTGCATTCTGCCTAACTTTGCATGGTACCTGTTTTTTCTCCATGCAAAACCAGGTCTGTACCACTAATGATTGCACACTGGCTAGGAGCTACCATTCCCATGAAAAAGACAGGGGAATCCCATTTAACTTTATTAAGCAGTGAAGTGATTTGAACTGCAATGGTTTGTTCAGGTCTAGTTAACACACTCAAAACGAAGGAATTCAAGCTGCACCAAAACCAGAAAGAAACTCTTAAGGATGTTTAGGGAACCTCAGAGCTATTATGTGAGAATAGATAGCTAAAAATTGGCTTGTTTGCTTT
Organism: Origma solitaria; assembly: GCA_013397895.1. Classification (NCBI taxonomy): domain Eukaryota; kingdom Metazoa; phylum Chordata; class Aves; order Passeriformes; family Acanthizidae; genus Origma; species Origma solitaria. Next base: position 228,671 of record VZRL01006296.1, on the reverse strand, counting down.
ATGAAAGTAAAATCCAGTATGATACATTATTATGCTCTCCAAATATTTTGGGTGAGGTTAATTCAAGCAAGGGAGCAAAAAGAGCTATTAAAGGGCAAAAGAATTAACAAGTATAAACTTTCTATAAATATTTTTCTGATACTCCAACAGCTGTTGCTCTTCAAGAAGCTCATAACTTCAAGAGCAGCCTTCCTAAACAAAGACTGGGTGCAAAAGAAGCAATGACTGAAAAGTAATCACAGATGGCAGCCGTCACTGACACCATGTGGGAGAAAGTGACTAAGGACATAGACATCTTTGCTACAGCAGCTCAAAGCCTGCACACACTACTTCCTCCAGGGCTCTAGGCTGGGGTACTACTGCTCCTCCCTTACATCACCTACTGTTTGTTCAGTATCAGGTGAGTTTAAATTCCACAATCCGTAAGGAAACCAAGGAAGTTTATTCCCCTTGAAGGTGAGGGAACCAGCACCTCACACTTGCCTCACTTCTCATCCATTGCTGCTATTTAGTGTCTCTTCCCTCCTCCTACTCCTTTATATCTTCTCCTTGCCCTCTTTTTTCCTGTCTAATCACAAATTTCCCTCCCCACACACATGATTCTTTCAGTGTGTGGGATCACTTCTCCATCATTTTCCCTTGCAGGATCTGCGTTTCATATATAAGTGAAGTAGAGAAAAGAGGGGAGGAGAGTAAATGTCATCCTCTTCTCTGAGCCCAAGCTTTTCGTCTGCATTTTCATCAGTCTAGAATAAACTTCACTGTTTTATAAGGTGGGTCTGGAGAGATTCTGGACCAATTTTACAACCACTATTTTTTCTCCTGGAATAGATGAAGAAACATAAGTGTTGCCTTATATTCAAGTAAATGTGGTACTCTTAAACTAAGACTAGATTTAATTTTGAAAGCAACTGTATGACATAATTCCCTGAGATGCCTTATGGTCCAATATTTCTAGCTCTGCCCTGTTGCCAGTGAATGCTAATTTTCCAGCACCCACTTCCAACATTTCATTGTCTTGACACCAGGAATGTATTGCACATCTCCTACACAGCTCTGTGGCAGTACACCCCTACTGGAATTTTTTAAGATACGGATCCCTGACTAATGCTTTTATTTCTTACTTAGAGTTATCAGTGGCTGTTATTTCCTCCGGTGGTTTTTCTGACCATACTGAAAGCATAGTTTATGCCACCAGACTGATTATGTCAACTTGTCATTTCTTTGTTAATACACCAGGTTTATCTAGAGACATCACTCAGCTTTGTTTTTGCAGTTTTAGCTGAAGATCATAAAAATATTGTAAAATAATCACCGTTTTTTTTACATAGGAATACTGAGAGAGTATATATGAGAAAGAGGGAGGAGTGGGGGGAAGGTGTTTTTAAGATTTAGTTTACTTCTCATTATCCTGCTCTGATTTTTTCAGTTAATATCCTCAAGTTGAGTCTGTTTTGCCTGTGATGGTATTTGGTGAGTGATTTCTCCCAGTTCTTACCTCAATCCATGAGCCTTTGTTATATTTTCTCTCCCCTGCCCAGATGAGAAGTGGAGTGATAAAATGGCTTTGTGGCTTTGGTGGGTGCCTGGAATCCAGCCAGGGTCAATCTGCTACAGATACTTGCTTTCACATTTGTAGCCTTTTTTTCCCCCCCAGCTATCTAGGAAGTAATTACCAACGAAAATTGTAGATATAAAGATTTAGTTTATCTGAACATCCTGTTTATCTGTTTTAATGTTTATACATTCCAGAAATATATTTACTATTACACAAACAGTGCTGCCAAAAACACTACCAGCAGCTGGAGAAAGAAAAATTGATGATGTTTATTTTAACATTATTTTTACAGTGCATCCTTTTATTCATATTTATTTTATAAATCTTCCAAACTTTAATGAATATACTAAAAATTTTATTTGCAAGTGTGCCCTCTCCTGAAACAGATCCTTCCAGACAGACCTTTCTCTGAGCAGGTTCCACACCTTTCCAGATACCACACTTAAGCTTCTAGTGTCAAGCCTCTCAACTTGAGGTTCCTAGTATTAAACATCTGTGCATTCGCTGCATACAGTTGATAATAGCCAATTAAAAGGAGACATAACCTCACATAAACGTGCCCCTTTTTCTGGCAGATACAGGAATTCTGAATTGGATGAGAGAATAGGTTTGTAGCCTAAAGCAAGCTTTGCAGAGGCTTGATACTGCTCACCAAGTTGGGAAGGAAACTGGAGGAGAAGTAGCAAGAGCTATGTCCTGTGAAGTACAATATGAACTGCTGGAGGGAACAAGACACATTTGCAAATCACAAATGTTTTATATTCACACCTTATTGAACAAGTATGCCATTATACTGGTCAAATTTCTATGAAGTACCATTTTCTGTTTACCTCTTGTAGATTACTTGTGTTTTCTAAGATTTTGCTCTTCATGTGATGATACTTTGAAATGTGATGATGATACTGTGCAATTCTAACTCAGAGGATGGGCATTTTAATTCCTTGGCCAATAAGTTAGCCATAATATTATTTTCTAGATACACATCATACAATCACTTTAATATAAGAGTACCAGATAAAGTCAGCCACAGCTAAAATCTGATTTCTGATGTTTGCTGAGTAGCCAGTGCTATTAATATGTATTGTAAGTAGCACTCAGTATAATTAGAATTCACATTAAAAAAAGGACACCTATATAGAGTTGGATAAAGCAGAGGTAATTAAAACCATAGTATACTATCTACCAAAAGGTTTAGAGTTAAGGCTTCCATGGCAACCTTAACTCTGCATTTCCTGCCTTTAGTGATTTCAAAAGCTCAGCTTCACTCTTACTTTAATGTAGTATTTCACACTGAATACTTTCACCAATAGAAGGATTATTCTGAAACCTGACGTTTCTAGGACTCCTAATACTAACCCAGTTTATACAGCAACATTATAAATTATTCAGGAGAAACTGTACTAATACACAGTGAACAACAAAGACTGAACTTGCCTCAAGCTGGTGTAATGTATTATGGATATCTGGTAGCCTCTTCATAGATAAGGTGCTGGCAGCTTCCCTTTGGATCTCTGTTTCATATCCTCTGAGACACTGGCTGAAGAACTATCAGGCCTGAAAAACACCATGTTAAAAGTGAAGACAAGAAGGAACATGTCTGCAAATGTAAAATTGGGAAGACTATTTTATTTGAATTATACCTCATGAAAAAACATTAGCAAGTGCACCTGGAAAAATGATGGTAGTGAATATAAGCAACACTGTGGATTACTGCTGCATTAGACAGAATTGTTCAAATTTTGAACCTCTAACTTTTGCTTAGACTTCTGTAGCTTATTTCAGAAAGTGTGTATGGGCATGGAGATATGTGTTCAGCTCTTGGCTACCTGCATTTTAACCTGAGTGTCAATTTTTATGGCTTACTAGTAACACAAATGCTGTCAAGCAGAGAGAGATGCACTTAGTTTTCAGAGCCAAAGTCCATAGGACTAGCTCTTTATAGGATGCTTTACTTAAATGGTTATTCAAAACTATGTCTTCTTATTCCTATTGTAAAGCTTCATAGCAAAGCTTTGAAGAAAACATATATATACATATTGCAAAGTTTAAGATAATCTTTGGCCTTGTTAACAAAAATGTTCTGATTTCTTAAGCAAAACTCCTAAACACTAGTACAATTTATTTCTAAGCTTTTATGGTGCAGGAAAAAGTTATTAATTCATCAATGTCTATAAGTATCTGGCTGGAGGGTGCCAAGAGGATGGATCAGGCTCTTCTCAGTGGTGCTAAGCAATACAACAAGAGGCAACAGGCAGAAATAGATGCACAGGAAATTGTGCATCACCTGAACATGGGGAAGTACTTCTTTACTGTATGGGTGACTGAACGCTGGAACAGATTTGTCCAGAGAGAGTGTGGCATCTCACTCACTGGAGATATTCAAGAACTGTCTGCACACAAGCCTGTGCCATGTGCTCTAGGATGATACTGCTGGAGCAGGGAGGTTGGACCGCATGACCCATTGTGGTCTCTTTCAACCTGAACCATTTTGGGGTTCTGCCAAGTGTATTTGAAATTTGGCAAACTTTTGAATAGCTTTTGTGTAAGTAGACATGTAATACTCAGAATACTAATATCTTTAACAATCTGCTCCATGGGGATAAGATTAAGATTAAGGAGTTTCTTAGTTGATAGGTACGCATCTTTGACAACAAAACCACTATATAAGGGTTTTTTTCCCATAAAATACTATTATCATTTCCATCCAAATGATGAAATTCTGCTCTTAAACATGAACAAGCCCATGAATCAAATAAAACTGGGCATTCAGATGCATTTTCCACAAAAAGTAAGCAACCAAAACCAGAGATAAAAACCTGAAAGACACAGTGAAGAAATACAATACAAGAGAATTTTTGTTGGGCACCAACAGATAGCTCTTGCACCCTACTCAGCCTCTGGCAGTGCATACAGGAGATGTTGGGAAAAGAGAACACAGGTAAGAAGTTTTATTTTATTTACTAATTCACAGGAGGACCTTCCCAATTTGTTCAAGTCTTAGTATGTTCATACAGAACTCATAAATTCTAAGTGCATGCTTAAATTTATCAATTTAAAATAAAATATAAAATACAGATAATACTAACTTTATTAAACTTTAATTTAGGAGAGAAAAAAAATTATGTCTATCTTTCCAGCAGTTTGGGGATGTTACTGTATGTGTGAAGATAAGTTGATGGGTAGGTATTGCCTTCAGATCCATTAATCTTAAATCAGTTTTTCTCAGCCACTTATAAAAACTTGGCAACAGTAGATTATCTACTAGACCTTTGTAACAACAATAGAATTCCTATTTAAATCCTAACCCTCAGAATTATTAGGCACATCCTTCTAAACTTAACAGACTCATTTAGGGCACGAAGAACATGAATGTCCTAAGAACACAGTGGGTTAAAACAAAACTAAGTGGAAAAACCCCCAGCTCTGTAGAGTTGTGCAGAATTAATTGGCATTATCCACTGTTTTCAATCAAAATTCATGACCCTGTGTATTAATTTTAAGATGTATCTTCCTTCACACAAGAGAGAAAATATTAAAATTTAGGAAAACTTGGACCTTCCTATAAAATAGTTGTATTTAAAGGGGTGCAATTACAAAATTTACAGAAACAAAGCACTGAAGTAATAAAATTACTAATAATTACTCATTAATCTAATCACAGCAGAGCATTAACCATGTATCATAACACCTTAAATCTCATCAAATGCATATAGTATATTTTCAGCACTAATGTAAATGGTGCACTACAAAATATTTATCTGAAAAAGATACAGGGATGATTCATATGTACCCATCTCAAATAAAGATAACTATAAATTTAAAAATAGATTTTAAATATATATATTTTGCCATAAAACATTATTATAGATTAATGAAATCCATATTTTATTTGGATTTTACAATTTTAAGTTGGAATTCACAGATACAACATACATGATTGCAGTTATCTCACATTTTCATTTCAATGCCTATGATACTAACTACATTTCGTAAATACTGTACTGTATGTTATGTGATATCTAGATGCATATAAAATTAGCATACTGTATGTAATAAATACATCAACTGATCTCTCACTTAAAAAGCACTGAAAGCATATAAAGGCATACATGAACATCACTGGATCTGGCTGAAGGTTGAACATCGGAACTAGAATGCTGCACAGTGGGGAAAAAATCCTGCATTGTGTAATTAATTATTAATTTTTCACTCAGTATTGACTTGCTAAACTTTTGAATCTTGCTTTTAATGCTATTTCTGGTTTTAATACTGTTTCCTAATGTACATCTAATTTATGTTCTTTGTATTACTATTAAAATCTTGTATTGTTTTCCTGGGGAATGCTGCTTTTTCCCTGGTATATAAAATTTGTTTTAGACCTAAGTGTCTGGTTTGGCTTCAGGCCTAGAATATCTTGATTTCTAGATGAACTACAAAACATTTCATATGGGTATCACGACTAAAAAGCTTCAGTCTTCGCAGTGGATCCTGCACTGTATTAATCCCTGTTGTAGTGCCATTTATTCATTGTAGTTACATTTTTTAATTTTAACGTATGTGCTATATTTCATCTCAGTGCTAAATATGAAAAAGGGATACTTAAAATGAAGCTCTGTATTGACACAACTTTCATTACTTCAGAACTGGTCCTGAAGACTAACATCATAAATGATCATATATTACAGATGGTTTTGAAACTGAAAAAAATGTTTCAAATAAGTTAAATAATTTCCCAGTACAGAAAGGGTATATAAATACATGTTTTTCATCACTCTTAATGAGTGCAGTAGTATAGGTGCTCTTTAATACAGCTGTTTGCTATGGTAAAGCACATTCTAACCATACACCTGTCTGAGTTCCCATAGGCCTTCTCTGGTAACAAGAGGGAAAGAAAAGAGTCTGTAGACTTCCTAAAGAATAGACAAAGGTTTCCATAGAGGAACTGGGTGTTAGTCTCCAATTTTTCCTCCTTTAACTACTGAAAATGGAGATGCTTTGATCAAAATTTCCATCACTATTTACCTCCAGAGAGCTGGAGCATTTCAGCTCCAAATGTTTCAGAAAATTGCAAGAAGCATCAAATAGAGACTTTAATGTTGCATAAATGTTTTCAATTTATGACAGAGATGCACATGGCTTATCAGAGATCTTTTCATCAATTACTTCTGAAAACCACTCTCTTTCCTACCTATCAGAACTAAGTGTAGTTTGTAGCTTATAGAGACTGACTTTAAACTCTGCTTCTATTATAGGTCATAAATTTCCTTCATTGATTGGTCTGTTTCATTGCTGTTGTTCAGATACATTAGTTAAACAAACTGTTCTTTTATAATAAATACACCATTTTTATTCTAATGCAAGTATCTTTTGAGGCAGAATCACAAGCCCAGTCCTAATGCCATTCTGTTTGGGGGAATCTGTTGGAATTACTAGTGCAAATTCTCAAATTCTTTGTTTTATAGTTGTTCAGTTGAGCATCTCTTGACCAGCAGACTGACTCCTGACTAAAACCAAAAGTAAGGCTTTGTATGTCTTTTCTAACAGACAGTATCTGTAAACTGTCTGAGATCACAGTCAGGGTCAGGAAGTAAGACAGCACATATTGAAAAAGTAGAACAGCTCTCAGCACATCAAAGCACAGAGATTTGTCTCAGAAGGCTGTTGGCAATTTGTAAAATGTCAGGTTATTTCAGGTGCCTCCCTGAAATGTGTAGCTAGGTTGACAAGTGAATGCCGGTAAGAAATGGGGAAAAAATCCTTAAGAGTGAACAGTCTGTGCCGAAAAGAAAAAAAGGTTATTTAGTATCCAGATTGATGCAGACACAAAATCAGGGTACCTTGTGCCAAGGAGCAGAGGAAAGGGGGACCAGGAAAAAACATAGCAACCCAAGTTACTTCAATCACTAAAGGCATTCTTAAATTTTTTTTCTTTCTTTTCTGTGTTTTTTTTTGTTTGGTTTTTTGTGGGGTTTTTTGTTTGTTTGTTTGTTTTGTTTGTTTGTTTGTTTTTGTTTTTGGTTTTTTTTCCATTTTTGCTGTATAAAAAGATGTTGATTTTTAATACCATGCTACAAACACTGCCTGCTGCAGATATATTGATTGTGTTAGGTTATATTTATTGTAGGCCCCAAGGCAAATGTGAGAAACCTAAAAGCATGACATGCTTTTGGTTAATGGATAGATTATGTTGAGAAGAGTGGTCAAACCATCTGGAGAACACCATTGGAATGGGCTATGCGGGGAATGCTGACAATAAGCAGTTTTATCACTGACTTTTAAAAGTTAAGACACAAAGTTTCTGCCTTGAGTCAGGAACTAAAAAGTTAACTATTGATTTCAAACAAATAGCACAGAAAGATCCTCATGGTTTAATCCCATCTGGCAACCAAGCACCGCACAGTGACTTCCTTGCTTCCCCACTAGCAGGATCTGTGAGATAATCAGATGGGTAAAAGTTAGAAAACATGGGCTGAGATGCAGACAGCTTACAGGGAAAGCAAAAGCTGTGCATGCAAGCAAAGCAAAATAAGAAATTTATTCCGTGCTTCCCATAGGCAGGCATTCAGCCATCCCCAGGAGAGCCGGGCTCCACCGCAAGTTGCACTTACTTGGGAAGACAAGCAGTGTAATTCCAAATGCCCCCCAGTTCTTTGTCCTTCTCCCCATTTTATATACTAAGCAGGATGTCACATGGTCTGGAATATCCCTTTGGTCAATTTGCGTCACTGTTCTGGCTTTGTCTCATCCCAGGCTCCAGTCCCCTCATCAGAATAGTAAGTTCTTAAGGGATACTTCTTTGTGGCTGAAATTTACTTTGCATCTTCATTCCGAGTATGCCATGCGGATTTGTCTCTGATAAATGTAATGTTAACCATAGCCATGAGCTGACCCTTATATGAAGATCCCACGTCATAGCCAAGATTATAAAGTCCTTTCACAGCCCAAACTTTCCCTTGCCAGCCCCACTTCACTGGGCCCCTGTGTTTTTTATCTTTTTTATCTATTAAGTCTGTCTGCGAGTAGTCTGAGCCTTAAGCCACAACAGCTCCAGCTGTTGCCTGCTCTCAGCTGAGCAAGCCCTCAAGTAAGAATTTTGAAGTTGAACAAGCCTTCACCTTATCCCTTTCCTCTCAAAGGTGGGAGCTTCAACAGTGTATGTAAGCACAAATTCAGTGTTTCAGTACCTGCTCATGGTAAGCATTCTCCCCAAGAAGGAATCACATTAAAGAGGCCATTGAGGTGCTGGAGTGTGTCCAGTGAAGGGCAACAAGGCTTGTGAAAGAATTAGAAAATGTATCATACGAGGAAGCTAGTATATGTAGCATACTGAGGGAGCTCGGTTTGTTTAGTCTCAAGAAGAGAAGGCTCAAGGGGGACCTTTTCACTCTCTACAATTTCCTGAAAGGAAGGTGTGGTCAGGTGGGAGATGGTCTCTCCTAGCGGGCCTGCAGGGCTACAGGAAATGGCTTTAAACTGAGACAGGAGAGATCAAAATTAGGTATTACAGGGTTTCTTTCCCATTGTTAGGGTGGCCAAGTATTGGAATAGATTGCCCAAGGAGGTAACTGAGTCACCTGGAGATGTTCTAGAGGTGTTTGGATTTGGAGCTGGATGATGGTTTAGTGTTTAGGGATTACAGTGGTAGTACCAGGTGGATGGTTGATGGACTGCAGCATCATAAATGTCTCTTCTGACCTTCATGAGGCTATGATTCTATGATTTTGCTTCTGTCTTCTGAACTCATCATCCTTCAGGGAGCAAGCATTCTAGTGTGTTCATGACCTCAGATTAATCCTAGCACGCCTACAATCCGTGTTGGCCAAATCCTAATTTATTTAGCCAAATACAATAATTTGGACACATCTGAACAGCAGCTCACTTACAGTCGGCCTGTAATTATAGAGAGCAAACGAGCTGCACTGCCATGTCTCTTTCGGCCCCTGCCAGGATCGGGTGTCGGTGGAGCGCTGCGACTGTCACCTCCCGCCCTCAACCGCCCCTCACGGCAGCCGCGCGCACCCGCCCCGCGCCCGTGACGCCTGACAGTCGAAGCCGCCCCGCGCATGCGTCCCGCCGCGCCGCTAGGGGGCGTGAGCCGGGGGAGGCGGTCACTCAGTGGCGCAGGCGCTGGAGGAGGCAGCGCTTCCGGCGGCGGTCCGGCCTCTTCCGGCCACATCCCGGCCGCTTCGTGCGGCGTCTCCGCATCCGGGGACGGGTCGGCGCTCAGTTGCCGATGCTGGTCTCCGCTGCCCGCCCCTCACGGTGCTTCCCGCGGGCCCGCCCCGCCTGCCTCCGCTTAGGCCCTGCGTGAGTGTCCTCTGAGGGTCGCGCTTGAACGTGACAGAGAGCGGTGTCGGGGGGTCGGGCCGTGGTCCCGGGGGTGGCGGTGGCCCCGGACTCCTGTATCGGCACTGGGGCTGGGGGCTGGCGGGGCTCGCCTCCACTGTTCGCTTCTGTGTTGGTGTGGGAAGTACACGCTTGTTTGTAAGTAATGCCCACGGGGACAAAGGTACCTGAACTGTAAGTTACGAAACTGTTCAGGAGAATCTGGCAATTCCTAACGAGGTAACCACTGCTGAAAGTCACGGTAACGTTGTCGCTATTGAAAGGCAACGGTGTTGCTACAATATTTTGGATTGGGGATGGTACCTCCTCCATTGCTCCTCTTCCTGGAATTTACAGTTTCAAAGGCTAAACCGAACGTGTGTTTCTTCTGCGCTTATCTCCGGAATTTTCATTCATGATTCTGTAACTAGCTACTTGTATCCATAAACTGCTTATGTATACTATGTCTCCACCATACTGTGGGTGCTCTGGAGAGTGCCTGGTCTGCTCAGAGGGGAGAATGAGACATGTTATCAGTTGTTCTATCTGCTGGAAATTCAAAAGTTTGGACCGCGCACAAATACTCATTCAGATTAAATGTCGAGTGACTTTCTTGTTGTGCAACTCGGTGTAATTTCTTCAGCAAATCTGAAAGCGAACTTCCAAATAATAACTTCCATATGCATAATACTTCCCCTCACCCCCCCATAAAACAGGATGGGGGGGGAGAAAGGGAAGAACTGTAACAGCTTTTTCTTGGAGCTAGTACAGCAATGTCCATGCATTTACTATTCACTAGTGTGGGTTGTCATCACAGGAAGTAAGGAGCAAAACCAAACTCAACAACATAAACTCCTCATTATTCATTTTCCTATGCTCTGTGCTAATGCTGCTTGCAGTGACAGTCGGAGCTATCTGACCAGTTGAGTCAGAATCAATTTTAAGTTAGGTTTACTATCGTATTTACTATTTAGTAAAATAATACTGTGTATGTATGATATTCTTAAAGCATGAGTGGATTGTGCAGTTGGTGTCATCACTTGGCTGGTTTTTTACATGTCATGTCATGAAAAAAAACCAACTTCATGACATAACATGTAGTTCATGATCAGCTGCATCTTCATGTTCTTATGAGGTAGTCAAGTGTTTCTGTCCATATATTGTGAACCTCATTGTGGAATATTTAAAATATAAAACAAATTCCTCTGTTACATGGTACTTTTACTTGAGATGAAAATTCTTTTATCTTGTGACATGTAATTTTTCTAAAGTTAAAATGGAGGAGGCCAAATAAGAATTCACTTTAAACATAAATAAAGTAAGCAGTAATTATGAAACTTCAGAGTATACAGTATTTTTATTTAGTATCTTGTCCCAAAAGGCAGTAAAAGATATCCTGCGATCACAATTCTCTTAAGCAATTCCTGGAAGTATATTCTAGACTACTTGATTTTTTAAACCAAGAGCTTAAAAGATAACTAGTATTTCTTTTTGCCTTATTTCAATTTTTTTTTTTTTTTTTGATAGAAGGATACATGTTCACTTCAAGTAGAAAGGAGCATGTTCCCAAATTCTTCCAACCTGGGCCGTCCACCCTTCCCTCCAAAATATCAGCAACAGAGTACTTTCTTCACTAAACTTCCTTGTACTCCTCTTTCTCACCAGCAAATTATTGTTCCTCCACTTCATTTTTGCACTGCAGTGTAAGTATAGTAAGATTTGATAGTGGGGATTGGGTCTGAAAGAAATATTTCTGTCTATGGAGGATGGTTTTCACTGTTTTTAACATTGAACTGCATTGAACTTCACAAAAAATGAAGATGTCAAGCGTAAAAAAGAGCTGTATTGTTTTTCTTAAAGACCTGCAAATCTTAATGCTCATCTGGATTGTACATAATGCATGAGATGCCATTGCACTGATTAGAGCTGTTAATCCACAGCTCATTTTTAAAGATCTTCAGTTGTATTTGTTCACTAGGGAAAGCAGGGAGGAGATGAGAAGGGGGAGAAATGTTTATTCTTGGGTCTATATTTGAAGACACTGTAGTGTTCTTTAGGCATTTGAATTTAACAGTTCCTTAAGTTAATTTGTTTGCTAATCCCTTCTTACACATATGCTCTCAAGAATGACCGTTTTCTATTTTTAATGAAATATATATTATAAACTAAAATATGTCTTCATTTTTAATAGAGAAGAAATATGTATTGTTTCTAAGAAAAAAAAAAGACAGGACTTGTAGAGTTTAATATTCACTTAACAAAAACTACTGACCCATAAAAAGCATCTTGGTTATCTTATGAATAATAGTTATGCACTGTAGTCTTTCTAGAACTCTTTTGAGTGGGAACATTGAAGCTACTCCAGCTGTAACTCCAGTTGTTACACTGCAACCAATGACTTACGGAAGTGTCAGTCCAGTGTCTATGCCAGATGCCCTGACATCATTTCAAGGAAGAAAGTAAGTTCTTTCTATGTGTATGACTAATACCGGTTGTAATGTACCTCTTGTGAAGCTCACCTGATATCCATTTCTTAGGCAACTTGAGTTATGTTAGAAATTGCAATACTGAATACTTTTTTCATTTTGATGGATATGGGCCATGTATTGGCTCTGTAAAACATTATACCTGTTTTTGATTCTGTTTTTGAGAATCTTAGTACTCATAAGAGACTTCCTATACCTAGTTTTTCCCTTCCAACAACTGTAGCCTTGCAGAAGTTACTTGAGTGATGTATAGTAATACTGCAATGGATTGTAGTCTGTGTGGGCTTGACTATAAGCAGGCTTGTATCAACAAATGTTCTTTTCCTGTTAATTTGTCAAGCTAAGAATAAGTGTGCACCCTCAGGGTTTTATGGAATTTTTCTCTTTTCCTGATGACACATTAGGTGTTTCTCCTCATTTTCTTAATTATGGGATGTTTTGTTTTTCAAATACGAAGTGTTACCTTCAAGCATATGTAAGTTGTTTTTTTTTAAAGAGGATTTTATGGAAACCTAGGTTTTTTCTAGTTTTGTTTTGAAAACACTGATTTGAATTTACATTACTTCCTTTGTTACTTTAGTTACCACAGAAAGGGAGATTTCAGATGAATGTAGGATTTTATTTTCTTTTAATGCTTTAGGAAAAAAATCAGTTCTCCTTGTCAAATTTGTCTTGTTCAGATATACTACTTGATACGTGTTTCTAATAATTCTGTGAATCAGCTGATTGGAAGGAGGTTCTATGTAGTCTGTCTTCATTACTAGCTCCTGTATGCTACTTCTCCTCCAGATCTAACAGATGAAAAAAAATAAGCACAATCTTAGACGATTCTTAAGTGAATAAATTCTTAAATGAATTTTAAATGAATAAATAAGCACAAACTTAATATGCTCTTAAGTTATAGTTAAGTTTGTAATTATCCTGTGAACTAAGGAAGTCCCTGGTTTCATGCTGCATGCATCTTTTCCTCTTGAGCAATCTGTTTTAGAGAAAGCTATGCTATGTTGGGAGATTTGCAGTCAGGTCAACCAAAGTTGTAATTTGAGTTTCCGTTGGTTAGTGCAGACACAGAATTGCATCAATCCAGTTCTTGGGTCGCTTCACTTCTGCAGTTTTGTGTTCTCTTGTCCCATTCCAGGTTTATTTCACATAATACCTAGGATGGGTGCACCTGTTCTGTAGCATACTTGGGATAAGTGAAGTAGTTACTTCATTAAGCATTAGTATTTGAAATTTGTAGAAACTGTCTTTTAATCATAGGTTGGAGCTTGTGAACTAGAGGAATTACGCATTCTCTCTCTCTAGGAGAAAACGTCAACAAAGTGTTCCAGATCATGCCAAACGGCAGCGGGTTCATTCACATGATTCTGACACAACTGTAGTTAACCAAGCAGTGCCTTTACCAGAAGAACATAGACGCTCCTTTCCAGCATCAGGATCAATTCAGTCTCCGGTGTTGTGGGCAGGTAGCTCACCAGTTTCAATTGGCTGTGTCCTTCCTTTGCAAGATACTTTGTTTCCGTGCCCTGCAGAAGCCTACAGGTTCCCTGTGGCCAAAGACAAGGTAATGGCTTTCTGTGGCTGTGCTTACTTCTATCTTCTGAGTAGTCACCTACCTACAGAGAGGTGCTGTGAGAGACTACAAAAATTTCTGCAAGGGTTTTTGACAGTGTTGTGGGGTACCTATTGCTAAGCTGCCATTAGAAGGAGTATCAATAAGTGTAGCTGCCACTGTAGTTCAACATCACCTCCTTGTGTGTGCTAGGGTTTGGAGCATTTTTAGGGGGGGCAAGGGATGTCAAGGTGTTGTTTCCTAGTGGTTTTTTATTTCCATCCTAATGTCAGGAAATCTGCATGTCTGCTCTATGAGGTAAAAATTGTCCATTTCTCACATGAAAAGAGGTGGGGAGAATCCTGACTAAAAAAACCCCACTGTAGTAATATGAGGGAAGCACATTCTGAATAAATGCAGTCTTGGGCCTGTAAAGATGTTCTCTGCCTCTTTTCAAGAGGGCATGAAAGTTACTGTCATAGCTGTTCCAGAATATGGAAGAGAATGTAGTGTAGTTTAGAACTGTTTATTATTCTACACCTACATGACAGAAGGGTTTTGGGTTTTTTAGTGTAAATATGCCTGTTGATTACAGAATGTAACAGTGTTGTAAAAGGAAAGCAGTTAATACCTCCTTCCGACAAAGATCTGACTACTTCTTTAATACTTTATGTGGGATAAAAAAGTAAGCTAATTTAAAGCAGTTTTTTAATAGTTCTTTTCTCCCTATTACTGGTAGGCAAACTGTTGACATTAAAGTCAGCAGAAAATGTCTCTGGTCTTTCATTACTTATTCCATGAAAGACTGCATATACTGATGATGCAAAAATTATTTTCTGTAGTTTGACATTTTATAACAAATGGAACAAATTTAAATTAAAAAACTTAGCAGAAATTGCTTCTAGGGAATTATTCATTGCAAATTTAAATGCAGTAAAGCTAGACAATGGCGTAGGTAATGTGAAATGGTGCTGGATTTTGCATTTAAAAACCCCAGCCTTCTGTGTTTCATGTAATTGCATCTCTGACAGAGATGTTCACTTCTCTGTGTCTTTACTTTTTGTATGTGTGTGTCCAGTTAAGTCAACAGGTTTTGGAGGTGTTTCAAGCATGTCAGCAACAGGCCTCTGATTTGAGCAGAAAAGAGCTCTGCAGGACAGAACTCCAGAAAGAAATTCAGCTAATTTTTCCACGTATGTTTTGAATTTGATTACTTAGTATCAGTTTGAATGGTCTTCAGGTTTGCCGTTTTTCCTTCCTCTCAAGCTGTAATGTGTCACATCGTGTTTGTTTTCTGTTACAGAGAGCAGACTTTTTCTGGTTGGGTCCTCACTGAATGGATTTGGCACTCGTACTAGTGATGCTGATTTGTGCCTGGTGGTTAAAGAAGAACCAGTAAGTATTTTAAAACATACATAGTTAAAACAAAGTCTGATTTTATGTGTGTGCTGTTAAAAGGCTGGATCATGAAATGATAAAAAAAGCGCAGATCTTTTTGATTTAATAACATAATTTTGCACTCATCATAGCTATGAACTGTGGGCTCAGTATTATGCAGATATTAATTCAACCCTATAAACCTAACAAAACTTATTTCTGAAAGCTTTCCCTTCAATTCATAACTGAAAAAATACAGTAAAATGGAAGCAAATGCCCAGAATGAGGAAGAAAATTGTTTGGAGAACTCTTTTGGATGCAGAAACAACTTTTAATAAGTAAATTTTTTTACATTATTATTTAGATTCATAGCTACCTATTTTAGTGATCAGGCATAAAAAATGAATTTGATAGACAAAATATCTTACATATTTTTAGTGAGAATGTTATCAATAGAAATTAGGTTGACAGAAAGGATATCTAAAGGAAATCTAAATAGACCATAATCTCGAAAGAATTGAAGTATCATTTAAAGGGAAGAAGAGGGCATTTTTTATAAGTGTGGCTAGGTTTTCATCTACGTCTATGATTTTTGAGTGTCTGATAACTACTTTGCATATTGAGTATGGATTGTTCCAAATGGTATTTGCTGTGATAAATCTGTATGTAGGCTGTAGAATGTTTTGGTGTATATGTCCATGTCTTATTCTGAAAATTAATTTAATTTTAAAAGCAAAGCATGCTTACTTTGAACATTTAAATGAGAGATACCAACTTTTTCTATGATTTTAATACTACATTTCAGGTGAATCAGAAGACTGAAGCAAGATGTATACTCAGCTTAGTCCAAAAACTCTTCAGTACTAAACTTTGTAAGTTACCGTCTAAAGTGAGGTGGTAAAACTATGGGCAATTTTGGAGAAGTATTGATGTACAATTGCAATTAATGTATGTAATTGCATCTTGTCTAGGTTCTAATCACAGTACTCTTTGAAGAAAAGCGATAAATATTTAGTAATGCTACTTGATGATAATGAATGTTAATTAGAAAAACAACATCTTTTCTTGAAAACTGGTGGACTTCAGTAATGGGTAGTATCTCAGATGACTTTTGATTTGTGGAACACAATGAGACAGGACTAGATTTTTGTTTGGGAAACCTCTGCTAGTGAGCTCTTGCTAATCTTCTAGATTGCAGTGCCTTTCTGGGAAAATTGCACCTAAGAATTTGTGAAATAAGATATCACTCACAGTAGACTGTGTAGAATTGATTTTTTTCTTCTTTGAGGTGGAAGACCTTGATACCAGTGAAGTAATTAACTTAGGTGCCTAATGAAGAAAGTAATAAATGTTGACAATAGCAGTGCTTACAGATAAAATATGTCAACTTATAGTTTTTATACATTGTTGTTTAGACTCCCTTCAGATTAAGAATTCAGATGGACAGTTCTTAAATATGAAAGCCTTCTTCTTCAAAGAGGCCTTTGTATCATCTTTTGAATTATAAAGTACCCTGACATTTACTGATATCAATGACTTTACGACCCTGCTCCCCAGACTTGTCATACATTCTTTGATGCTACTCCTTATAGTGATCATCTGAACAGTCCTACAGCGCTAAAAGGAACAAGCTATAAATTTAAATGCATACTTCAAAATTTCTTCATTGGCAAGCATGCATGCACAGATTTTAACAGCTCACTTGGAAGAAAGACAGGATAGATCTATTACAGAATAGGCATCTGATATTTAATGCTTATTACTATTGTATATTGACATTTGTGTAAGTCCGAAAATTAATCTGGGTTTGCCTGTGGCACAGCTCTCTCCAGTGCTTTCTGATAGTGCAGTGATAAAAATAAAATATTGCTAAATAAGCAATATTTTTCAAGACCTGTTTTTCTGTGACAGAGTGTTAGACAATATCTAGTGTGTTTACCAATATCAGAAAGGTATGATGGGCATGTGCAAGTGATCCTCAAAGGTATTTGTGGCATTGCCAATTTTTGATGCTTTCCTAATTCTGTTATCTTGCAAGTGCATTTGATCAATTTGATTTAATCAAAATGTTCTTTGGAAGGTAAGGCAGGACAAAGCACTGCTGAGATTATTTCTCCTGTCAGGCTCTCATAGTTGTGGTATGTAGACCTCTTATATCAGCTCTTCAGAATCTTAAGATCACTCTGACATTAATTCCTATATCTAGCAATCTGTCCTGTGTCTGTATGGATGTTTTGTTAGAATAGAACTAACAGACAAATGTTGTTTGACAAAAATGTTCAAAATGAAAAGGCTTTGGCACTTGTGTCTTTCCACTTAGATTTAGCTGATTTACAAACTATAGGTCAACCATGCCAAGGTTTAATATTTCTGAAAGAAGAGGTGTCCTGGTTTCAGCTGAGATTGTTAATTTTCTTCTTAGTTGCTGGGACAGTGCTGTGGTTTGAATTTAATATGAGAATTATGTTGATAACACACCGAAGTTTTAGTTGTTGCTCAGTAGTGCTTACTATAAATCAAGGACAGCCTGTCTGCCTAAAATGTATGAAGCTGCTTCTCATAATTACTTTCAAGTTTTGTGCCTCCCTGTTAGCATGTATGATGCTATCCTATAATTTTAAGGTGATACCTCTCTGACAATACTAGTTAAGTTTTTCTTTCTTCTGTAGAAGAAAGACTGCAGCATGTTCTCAACGAGTATTGTGACCAGTCATAAAACTTACTTCACATGAGAGAACGGAAAGGAACATTGTTTGGGCCAAATATGGGCCAAACATGAAAGCTAGCAAAGTGTGTGCCAAAATGTAAGAGAAACAACAGGAGGGACAAAATATTAAGATGGTATTTGAAATTAAGTTCTTGCTCTGGTGTTGTGAAAGAATTAAAGGACAAAAAGAAATAAGGAGGATATTTGTGGTGTAGATATAGTTTTAGAGCTTTTTTAATCTTTCTCCAGATCAGTTCAGAAACTTGGGGGAAGTTTTTTCTATCTGTGCCTCTCATAGCACCTCCCTCTTTGTTCTTGCACTCTGCAATGTTCCTGTGCATTCCAAAATAAGGACAATAAGAGTGTGATTCTGTGCTTATGTCACTTTAATTCCATGATTGATAAATGAAGAAGCATTCCACGTAAAAATTAGATGAGTCTCTTTCACAGTTTGTTTTGTCTTCAGAACTTTAAGTGCCATCTCTTTTATCCTTTATATAGAGTTGAATGTGGTTGTTAGATTAGGAGGTTTGGGAAGTGGATTTCAAAATTTGCGTTAGCTTATTTCAATTTGAGATTTGTAAGTTAACAAGTATGAGCCAGGAATTCTAGTCCATCAAATTTTAAGTCTTGGAGCAGAGGCTTTTCTGTGTCGTCATTCTGCATCTGGAATACCAACTGAAATGAAAATGTATTCTGTTTTTGAATAGTCTAATCACAGAGAAAAGTAGGGAAAAGCTTCTGGTATTCATTCACTGTTTTTTTGGTGTGTGTTAGTTTTACAGGTATGTATTGTGTTTCTCCTAGAGTAGAGAGATGTAAGGATAGCAAATACATAATCCGTTTCAAAGACTAGCTGATCACATATAATTTCCTGGCTTATTTGTTCAGATCCCTGCATATGTATTTTTTTACAATATTGGATTACACTCCCAGAACTGTGTGCTGAAGCCAATGTCTTTAGAAACGTGAAACATTAGTTTGGGGTGATAACTGAAGAGGTTATATCTAAACCAGTGAGAGTAAATGTCAGACTAATTCCTTACTTCAGGTTCATCTGTGCAGGATTCATTTGAAAAACACCTTGGCAGTATTGGGTTGACAGGTGTTTACTATCTACAAAATAACAAAGAGCTCATTTTCTCTTAGGTTTATGTCTTGGTTTTGGAGACAAAGTGGGATGAGCACCTGCTCCCCAGGGAAAAGGGCTTCCCCTCTTCCCTCTGCCAATGAAACAAATTAACTACAGCAAGTGAAAGTGAAAAAAACCGGAACTATTTATTAACCCAGGAAAAAAACCTGAAGTATTTATTAACACAAAATGAAACCAGGAAAAAACAAAGCAGGTGCGGGGGGGAAAGGGAAAAAGGTGCCCGCAGGAGCCGTTAACACAGCAGATGAAGCTGCTGGACTCCAGTGACTCTGCTCCCTTCACTCATGGGCGTGGCGTAGTCTGCGGAGTTCAGACTGGGCAGGGCCACCATGCAGGCTCCCCGGGCTGGAGACGAGGGAAGGAAGATAGGGAGGCCAAGAGGAGGAAAAGAACAAACAAACAAAACC
The DNA here is from genome assembly GCA_013397895.1 of Origma solitaria. Lineage (NCBI taxonomy): Eukaryota > Metazoa > Chordata > Aves > Passeriformes > Acanthizidae > Origma > Origma solitaria. Next base: position 209,106 of record VZRL01006296.1, on the reverse strand, counting down.
TTTTTGCTGAGCTAGCAGGGAAAAGCAGTGTAGAGAGCAGTGCTGCGGTCTCTCTGAGAGCCACCGACCCCTCCGTCTCTCTCTTCATCTCCCTGTCTCTCTCCAGGCCGTTGAACTGAGCCGTCTAACCCACACCTGCAGTGCCGGTTCGGCTGAACCCACCCTGGCTCCGGCCCCGCTCCTCGGGTCCGTTGGCCATTGAGCTGAGCTGCCCGGTGCGGGCTCAGTTGAGCCGACCATTCAGCTGACCATTTAACTGACCGCCAGCTGTGGGTTCGGCTGAACCGGGCTCCGCCCCCCACATCGGGTTCATCTTAAAGGCACAGCAGGCCTGGGCATTAAGCAGACAGTTAAGGAACAAAGTGGCTTCATAATGTCACCCCAGGACAATTTACAAAGAGATATGGTAGTGTTGAGACTAGGGTATTAGAGTGGAATCTGCCTAATTATGGTCTAGTGGGAAATGTGTAACAGCTGGGACAAGCAAAGGAATTTGAACTCAATTGAATGACTTTGAAGGACTGTGTAGGTCGGTGAGTGAATTCCAAAAAATCAGTTGTTTTATCCTGTGGTGGGTTGTACCTTTCTAGATTCTTCCTGAACATGGATTCTGAATTCTCTGTTGCCCCATTTCTCCTCCTGTAGTATAACCCAATCAATGAGAGCAGGCTAAGTGCTCAGGACGCCAAAGATTTTTTTGGCATATACCACATTTGGGGTTAATGTTCTGTACAATTGCTTATTCTTTTATTCTGTGAAAGAAGAGAGAGAATTAAGCTGTTCAATCTGAAATTCTGCATGAATAAGTTATATATGGACCAGTGCTTAGTCTTGAGGCCATTATATCCTTTTTTGCTAAGCTGAAATGTTGTTCATGACTTTTTCATAGACATGCCCTAATCTGTGGAGCAGCTGTATAGATTTGTTTTCTTGCGTTTTGGTGTGACCCTGCTGGTTGAAGAGATTTCAAGATCACATAGTCAGTTTACTTAAGCACTTATTCAACATGTATTTATTTCAGAAATCCATGTCCTGTATTTGTGACTGTTTCTTCCCCTCTATGTGTATGTAAGGTACAATATAGATTCTGCTAACAGCATCATTGATCTGAGCCAAGAAAAAGGATACCAGCAGGAAGTTACTGCCTTCTAGTATCTTCTTTGCTCTTCTAACTTCCTCCTTGCTTTTTACCATGCTGTGAAACAGATTTGGATTATGTTTTGGGCTGTATCTTTTTTTCTTAGCCAACTAATTTGACACAAGCATCCATCAAGTGTAGGGAGGCATTTGCAGGCAAGGATGTGTTTGGAAGTGGATTGTCGCTAGAATGGGTTCAGTTGACTTGGGAAGAGCATTGGGAAGGGTCATAGTGAGGAAAATTGAATTGCTGTGACATACAGATAGACATCCACCATTGTCTACTGTGTGCTAATGCATTGGGAATCTTTGTCTCAAATTTGATAGTGAAAGAAAAGGAGGCACAGAGCTCTGCATGCTTTAGACCTTCACTTTAAGAATGTTCTGGGATGCTGGAGGAGAGATGCCTGGGTGTGTCTGAGGGTGCAGCTCAAAGGAGGAGATGCTTGTGTAAATTGTACTAAATTTTGCAGTCAGTGAACATGAATTGAAGTTGTTTATTAAGATTCTCCCATTAACATCATTAGGAAGCTTATCTTTTATTCTGTGTTGATTGAGCTTGTACAATGCATTAAAATCCAGGCAAAAGATTCCCTTAGGTCAAATCTGTTGGAACATGCATATCCATAAAACAGTCTCAGAAAGTCTAAAAAAGAAAAAAAAGAAAAAAAAAGTGAAGTTTGTTTTAATTGAGTATTGCACAACACTGTTCCACCAAATCTGAATTTGTCTTCCAAAAGCAATGGAGATGCTGCTGTTTAATCAAGGTCACTATGTAACTGATAGAAGTACCTCTCTGCTTTTTCTGGGGGGAAAGAAAAAGTCACATTTTTTTCAAGATTATTTTTAGTCTGTACTGTACCATACTTATTTATGCTAATTTGAGGTTAGTTTGTAGAAACAATGGGAAAATGTGTTGGATATGGACAAATTCAAGGGGTCCTAGATTTGGCAACAAAAGTAATTGCTAAAATTGTGCCTTTTGCCCAAATTCGTATCATGTAACCTGTGGGCTCTACTTTTCTTTTTTTTCCATTACTTTCTTGGGCACCTTATTAATTCAGGATTATGGGCAACTACTGAATACAGGCTGAGGTATCATGAAGTATAAGAAAATCACAATAATATGACTGATGCAATGGTTTCGGAGAGCTGAGTGTGAAGGTTGCATTTGGTGGTACTATGTGAGTGGCTGAGTGTAGTATGTGTGAGTTTGGATGGTCTGGCATTGAGCTTATGTGTCTGTATTGTGTAGATAACCATCATCAATGTGAATTTATTGCATGTCCTATCACATTAAAGCAAAAGGCAGATAAAGCTTATCCCATCTTTGATGGAAAGTGTTGTCCTGTTTTCAGTAGCATTTCCTAGTATGTATTTTATCATTCAAATGAATAGTTTTCAAAACAAGTTTTAAGCATATTGGTGAATACTAGCCCATCGTGGTTGGATATGTTCCTCCTTCTTTTATTTTTGAACCTTAATTGTGGCTATTCAGGATTTCTCTTACAAGTACTGCTCCATGAAAGCATTGTAGTACTGCATTCCTTATGTCCAAATTTCTGGAATATATTTCCTACAGTAAAGTCTTCTACTACTCTATGTTCTTTTTTCTTCTCTAGTTTTTAGTGTGGGGCTTTTTTCACCAGCTGTCCTAGATTTTTTTATTTTTGCTGCTGTTGCTAAAGGTTGCTTAATTTATCACAACCCTTTTAAGAATATATTTGCTGCATTTAATAAGCTGCTATTTGCTGTAAATCAGTCAGTAAGACTCTACTATAGGATCTTTTATTAAGATCTGCATCTTACATGAAACTTAATTGCATATTTTTCTCCATTTCAGCAAGCTACATTGAACGACCTCAGCTGATCAAAGCAAAAGTGCCAATAGTGAAATTCAGGGATAAAGTCAGGCAAGTATTCTGTTCAACGTAATTTTTTAGACTTTGACATGGGAAAGAATTTGATGTATGTACTGCGCTTAAGAGTAGTCCCACTGTTATGTGTGTTTATTTGTGTGGTGCCATAGTTGCATTGCAGATTTGTAGAGCTAGCATGCAGTGGCAGTTAGCTTATTTCCTTGATGATCTGAGGCACTTCTTGTGGCTGAGATGCTGTTTGGTTCCTGTGATGTGAGTTACAAACAATATAGCACGTATTTCTATGGGTTATTTGTGCATAGTGGACTCCAAGTTGACAAATGGTTTATGACAGAAAAGCAATGGTAGGAAGAAAACTGTTGTGAAATATAATTTTGCTTGCTGTGCAGACGTATCTATTTAGCTACTTAAGGCCTATTTGAGAGTATTTACACTGTACAAACAACATTGAAACAAACTAGTCTCTGATGATGTTTTCTTGTATTCATTGTATCCTCATTATGAAGACGTGAGAATAATTTAGAGAGATGTACTAGGACAGAGAATGGTGTATTTCTTACTGCGTGTGATAGAAGTATCTGGCAGCGGAAAAAGTAATGCAAAGCATTGAAACATGTTGACAGTCTGTGTAATGTTCATATCTTCCTGTGTTCATTGGCTTAGTTTTGTTACACTGATATGTAGCAGCTTCATATAGTAACACAGTTTCATTCTTCTGTATACATTGGACATTGAACAACTTTCATGTAGCTGTCTTGACCTGTCTGTATGTTGTAAAACTTTGCAACCCTGTATCTGTCTTTTAAAAGCAAATAAACCCTCTTCCCTGGCTTCTCCTTATGAAAGCATATCAAAACATGTTTTTATCATGATATACCTTTATCCTGACAAGGTTCCTGCCCTGATAAAACTAAATCTGTCATGTTTACAATTTGAACTATTATACATCATCAATTTAACCTATTGTTTCATCTGAGATTATATACACTTGTTGGGGTTTTTGCTTTATCCTTTTTTTTTCCCATTTACACCTAATCCTGTATTTACTTGAGTATACTTGCCTACCTTTTAAAAATTTGAATTTTTTTTTTACTTTCTCTTCTAACAGTGCAGAAGATTGTTTCTTCCATGCTGTCTGAAAGCATGATACTTGTCAAGCTAAAATTTGGGTTATATGGATTAGCTACATATAACAACACTAGTCTTTTCGTATATACATCAAATGATAAATTCCTGGTGCAGATATTTAATGAGTTATGAAATTCTAGCAAGAATATTTTTTTCCCCAATTTAAAATCAGAAAATCAACGTTATAAAGAAACCTTAAGTATGGAACTGGATAGAATTGTTTGTGTGAGAAGATTGAAGTCTTTTTGTACACACTTCTAGTCCATAGTACATTCACTTTCAAAAAATAAGTCATGATAATTATATACCTTATAGACAAGATTTAAAGAACGCTTTATTTCCCACTTAATCAAAGTATAATCTTCTAAGACTTCTAAGAGGCAGCACAGTATATTTTTGCATAGTAAAAACCAGTATTGTTCACTATCTGGTTTTCTGTATTGCTTTTGTAGAAGAGAGGAGTAGTAGGGAATGCCATGACTTTGGGTTGGTGTTTTTTTAAATTGTGGTTTGTTTTTGTTTTGTTTTCTGTCTTTGCTGTTATCTTTCTCATACATTACCTGTCCTCTCCATCTACGTTTTGCCTTTTTATTTAAGCATCTGTCTCTTTCCAGTCTCTTATTGGCCTCTTGTCTTTTGTAGGTTCAGATGTACAGACATGTGTACTCATTCATTTTTTCACAGAGGTCTTGAAAAATAGGTTGGATATCCTGTACCCATGGCACAAAGCTTGTCTTTGCAAAAATTGGAAGCTAAACATGACAAGCTTCCAGTGGAAACCAGTTTTTTGATGGCTAGGTGCTGGGAGAAGGTGGTTGAGTTCAGTGGGCGGTACCTCTGTATCTAGAGATGCACATTCTAATGTGTTACCAATGGTCCATATATACCTGGAAATGGCTGAATGAGAAAGCATTCAATTTGCATTTTCTCTCTTACAGCCTTTTAGTGCTGTAAAGGTATGGGAAGATCCATTGCACTTAAAGACTTTACCATCTTTTTTTTTGTAGTCTCTCCCAGGAAATTATTCCAATGCTGGCTCTGCTTCCTAGCAAGCCTTTGATAAATTATCAAGGTTTTTTTACTACAGAAGATACAAAAACTTCCTTTTCTGCTGCAGTTGATGTGCAGTTGACTCTTTTCCTCTCCTTTTGTGCTTTTTAGTAGAACTTGAGTCCAAGCAGCACGAAGCCTTTTTCACTTGCTGCAACTGCAGGAGCTGTTTAACATGCATAGTAAAGTACAACAAAGTAACAGCAATAGAACTTGCTTCGATCAGCATCTGATAAATAGTCATCTTCTCAGTGTGGATTAACTGGAATTACACACGCAATCTGACACTTTTTTATTATATTTGCACGTGCAGCTAATATTCTTACTGGTGTTCATGCTTATATTTACAACTGTGAAGTAGTAGCTCAAGCTTGTTGATTTCCTATGTGAATATGTACTACATTCTTAGAACATACAAAAGGTCATGCTTGATATTAACTCACGTTTAAATTATGCAGTATTTGTGATGCAAAGAATGTTTTAATGTAAAAAAGGTTTGTTTAAAACATGTAAAAAATTTCTTGTAGGCCTCAAGTTATTGTGTTTTACTCAATTTAATAAATTTCAGGTCCATGTTCGCCTTATATATTCAAGAAAATCCAAAGGAGTATTTGGGTGAACAAATGCTATGTGAATGACACTTGTGCCTGTAAAATGGAAATAGCTGTATATCACAGATAGCTACTTCTTTGTCTAATAGTCAGCTCTTCTTGTTGCGAGTTAGTGTTGCTATGGCTTATTGACCATGAATGCAGTATCATTTCTCGAGTTCTGTGAGGAGTTAGGCTCTATATGCAGTAGGATATTCAAACTTGGGGCAGGTTGGGTTGTAAATAAAGCAGTTAGTGCTTGTTTGCCTTATTCTTATTTAATTTTAACAGAACAAAAGTTGTCAAAACTGTTTTATTGCAAAGCATGCAGTGTTTACTCAGAATTTTTATTCCAAAGTACTGATTCTCTCTTAGTGTCATTGCAGAAATTACTCTTACCTTCTCACGTCTTCGAATTCTCCTTCTCAGCTCATTGGTGTAATTTCATAAACTAATACCTCAGAGAATCCTTTCTGGTATCAAAAGTTGTTTGTAGTAAATCATGTAGTGCAAGTCTAGTCAGGAGAAAGACTTAGGAAAAATTTTAAAAGTATCTTAACTTGACCTAAAGTCTAAATTTTTATCTAAATATATTCTTCATGTAAAATAACAGTTAGATTTTTTGTAACAAGGGAATTCAAGTTTATACATGGCTCAGGTACTATAAACAAAACTGTAGGAATCACAGCATTTAAAGCTCTGAACAAAATTTCTAGGGCTTTATGTTAAAATTACGTTTCTCCATATCTGTCACGAACTAGGTAATAAACATTCAGAAACTGAATACCATGATGCTTGATTTTTTTTTTTTTTTCTCCTCCCTAATAGCAATGTGGATTTCGACTTGAATGTAAACAATGTCATAGGTATAAGAAATACATTCCTTCTGAGAACCTATGCATTCAGTAAGTTTTTATTGTATTTTCTTATTTCTTTAGACTTCACTTTTTGAGTTTGTATTTTGGTGTTGATCTGCTATGAAAAATCAGTTTAATACATTATATTACTATGTATGTATATAATTACCTATTTAGCTGCATTGAGTAGCTTTAAGATAAGTAATTGTTGCGCAGTCTAAATATTTGGGGGAGTACAGCTAGGTATGTTATTAATTGAATATGATAATATTCAGAAGGTAACAAAGATTCTGGTCCACATATCTACTGCAAGGGCTACTTCATGTATTCTGTAGATAACAAGATCATGATAATAATGTTGATATAGTGGTATAATCCACTTATATTATATCCACTTATTATATCCAATTATATCTAGTAGTATAATCTCCAGTTTCTTTTATTTCCTTACGGCCAATGGCAGGATACATGGCTGATAGCCAGCTATATGTTTATGTTGTTGCAGCATCTTTCCTTGGAAAGGCCAAAATACTGCTTGAGTATTTATTTATATTAATGCGAAATCAAGATTGTTTGTGTCTACTCAGGAATTTCCATTTTAGGGAGAGATTGTGAAACTGCCTTCTGAAAGGAAAGTAATAGGAACAACACTCTTAGTGGTAAACTAAGGTTTTCTTACTTAGCATCACAATGTCATTTGGCAGATAAGTACATAAAGGAGTGTGCCTCAGGCTATTTCTTCTAGGGCATTTGCAATTGGTCCTTTGTCACTTTCTTCAGTTCTTGCATAAAGGAATTTCTTTCTACTTAGGGTAGGCAATAGAGGCTGCCTTCACCAGTTAATTTTTACTAATATTTCAGCCAGAGTAGTTTGTGTTCCATATTCATGTTACTTAGGAGAGTCTACAATTTGTCCTGGATCAGTTGGTAAACCGTGATTTCTTCATACATTCAGGAAGGTGTATGACTGGAAAATGATTTCCTTCCAAGTTTAAAAATAATAGGAAGTAATTATTGTCATTTATGACTGCAGATAAGTGGTCACTTCACCAAGTCTAGTGTTGATATATTTGTTTGTAGCTTCTGTCACAGATTGTCCTTACTCTTCTCAGAAAATCACTGCAGGGCAGAGGAGTCCAGATGTGAAAAGAGCAGTAGAAGGGGTCCTAGTATCCTTTCTTTTCTTCTGTTCTGCTGTGGTACTCACTTCTATAAGGCCAGCAAAATTAACTTAATGTTTCCTGATGAAGGCTAAATATTATTTTCTTGAGATCAAGGAGTGAGTTAGTATCAAAGGGAGACTTGTGATTGAAAATACTATCTTCTCAATGTCCTGGACCTTCCAAAATAGTCAAACTGTATCAAGCGTGCAGCTTGTCTGTCTTGTCTCAGACCAGAAAACTCAGATGACATAAGGCAAACAAAACTAAATGGAAACTTTGATCAGATTGTCTCTTTCCATATTTTTGTAAGTCATATCAGCAAGGGTGGATAACCTTATATGTATTATACTGCTCAATTAAATGTATGGTTGATGGGCTTCAACCTGCATGGGAAAAAAAAATTACCGAATTGCCTCTAATGTGGAAGATATACTGGTCTCTTTTCTATTAGAGAAGTTTAGATGCTCAGGCAAACAAGGGACTAATTATCTTAGTGAACATGATAAAAAAGTTAAAACTCCAAATATTTCTGTGGCTGCTCTTCAGTCTGCTTTGAAATTAGACCTTCTGCTTTGCTGCATAGGTGCTGTAGAAAACACTAAAGATGATGAGGCAGGGTGAAACAGAATGTCCACAGAAAATGTATGTAGATTAGGCAGAGCTAGAAGGTGGAGTCTGTGGTGTTATGTTACCAGTGGTTTGTTGAAGGTTTGTAATCACATATCTGTGATTAAGTCAGCAACTTTTGCTAGATGTTTTTCAATTAGTGGAAGCGGGACTTTTTAGCTTTGGGCAAATAACATTACTGAGCATTTTCTTGAGGGGTAGCTTGTATCAGAGTATCAGACAAAGTTTACCGGTGATATTACACACTGACTTTGTTACACACTAATTCCAGGCACTAGCAGACAGAGCTTAATATCTCAAAGTAAGGTCGACTAAAAAAGATCTTTTCTACTGTGACACACACAAAATAGTCATGTTTAAAACTGAAACCAAGTCGCATTTTTCTCTCATGAAGAAATCCTATTCTAATTAGTGCATGTTCATATGGTGTCTGTGCAGTATTTCTTTGGAATCTGACAGTTAGTGTACTAAGTTTTATTTTTTAATTCAACCACTGGTGAACAGTGTCAGGAATAAGGTGATTGGTGATAAGGAGTTTGGTTGTTTCCAAGAAGTCGTCCAGATCTAATAGGACATTCAGTCTGAGAAGAAGAATACCACTTACGTGGGTGTGTGTACTGAACCACTCTGAACATGTGAGAAAATCATGCTTGATAGTTTCTCAGAGTCACAGAGAGCACCCAAACTGGTGCAGTTGTAGGATGTCTTTTGTCCTCATGTCCTGATGTGCTGAATACAAAACTTTGTAGAATTATGTCAGGTTAGAAAATATTCTTCAGAATGCATAAGCTTTTAAGGCCATTGTAACACACTTGACTAAATTGAGTATCTGCTTCTGTGTACCTACAAATAATAAATTAAGTATGCTGCAGAGTCCCAGGAGTTTGTGGTGAGTGATGTCTACCTACAGCAGATTAATACCTAAATTAGAAGGCTATCTATATTCACCAGAAATTCAGAAGATCCTACCTGGAACATGGCTGTATTTATGTCTTTCCTCATGAAATGCATATGTATTGATTTAAAGTGAAACTGTATCTAATGTCATCTACATAAAAAGCTATTGGGAACAAGGCAAATTTAAAATTTTTGTTTATATGCAGGGGTTACTGCTCTCATGTATCCTGATGTAAACTTAAGAATGAGCTGTGTCCTCCAACCACAAGAATTCTTTTCCCTGCCTTCGAAGTTTCTATAGCCTAAATAAAAAAAAAAGCTTAGGATTTGTCCTGGCAACAAGTTAATTCAGGAAAAATAGTACAATGAGCTGGAGAGACCTTAGAAATAGAAAATAACACCTTGCAAATTCCCTGGTATACCTCTTGTAATGCATCTGTGGATCTTACTACTCGAAAGACTCTTTTCAAGTGCAAATATTTTGGTTTGATTTTTATAAGATGGTTAGTAATTGTAGAATAAGTGAATTCTATAAAATGCCTGCAAAAGGTAATCTTAGAATACAAAAATACCATGTTGATCAAGTAGAAGCAAACGTTGATTAATTGCCATCTAGTTAAATGTACTTTTTTAAAGATGTGTTTATTCTACTTGCAGTTGAAAATCGAGTTCGTCCATTAGTACTTGTTGTTAAGAAGTGGGCAAGTTTTCATGAGATAAATGATGCCAGTCGTGGTACTTTAAACAGCTATAGTCTTGTGTTGATGGTTTTGCACTATTTACAAAGTAAGTATTTTTTTACATGTTAAAACTATCCCTTTTAAGTTCCCTTTGTAGTTTTCCTCTTTAATAAAGTAGGAGTCAGTAGTCATCTTCTACACAGAAATATTTGAACGTAAAACTAGTTTATGCAATTTCCTTAGTGTTGCATTTGTCTTTAACAAATGGACCTCTTCTCTGGAGGCAGTTACCAGCTTTAAAAAGGTTTGGGAAAAAAAAAAGTACTTGCAGGACACTGTGTAGCTATTAAAGAAACTCAAGTTCTAGTTCACAGAAATGCATAAGGACGTTTGCTCTAGTCATCTGTGGCAACTGCCACAGCTGTCTAGGGGAGGGGAAGAGAAGGTTCAAATAGTCCTTTTCATGCATAACTGTGATCAGTCAGCTGCCTGGGGAAGGAAGATCAGCAGTCTAGAAACCAAAGAGGAGCCTTTTACCTGTGCTTCCTCAGCCTTTTCTGGGGGAGGGGAAAGAAAAGAGGAAAAAAAGGGAGAAAAAAAAAGGAAAAAAAAAAAAGGCCTGAGGTGTGGCTCTGTACATGCATCTAAGCACCAAATTTTTATGTTCTGATGTTTTATTCATGCAGATTTTAAACTTTTCTTCCCTGCTATGTGCATGTGATGATCCTGAAAGTAGCCTGTTGTTGATGATACTGTGGACAGAAAAAAAGAACACCTTTCTTTTGTGATAGTGTCTCTGCCTTTACTAGCCAAATTTCTATATTATTAATTTGTTTCCATTTGCTTACACTCATGTGTATATCTTTGGACCCAAGTTTAGTGTGACTTGAGTTTATTTTGTAGATACATCAGTATCTTGTGCATGAACTTCCTTCCAGATAATAGGTCTAACTAACTTGTACAGTAAGAAAAGGAAACTTCAAGGGCAAATGGTAATTTTTCCCCTACCATCCATCCTCTTAGTAAAGCTTACTAAAGCATACACACCTAGATACCATACCTTGATTGTTTGCATTGCTTAGATTTTGTTGCTTTTTAATTTAGTGTGGTAGAGAACTGGAAATTATCCAAAATGTTGCAGAAGTATGAGCTCTTTCTTATTTCTAAACACCCACAAACAAAGTAAAAGTGGTTTTGAAGCAGATGTGATAATTTTCTTAGCAGTCCTGATAGTTAAGATATTTTACTCTTTGAAGATACCCCAAGCACATTCTGACAATTCTGCTGTTCTGATTCTTAGTCCCTATCGACAAAGGATTCTGTAACATCTTTTCACCTGTAAGACCTTGTTGAAGGGTGAACTAAGTCCCAAGTCCAAGATCTGTGTACTGAATTTATTTATTGTTTTCCCTAGTGAATGATATAGAGGAATTTCTTAAACCATGCTGAAGACATGATGTTAAAGCTTTAGTTTGAGGAGTGCTCTGACAGTTCTGTAGCTGCTTGAGTGGGATGTGAATACTTGTGGATTTTGGTCTATCTGTAGGATGACCTAATCTGGGTGATTTTTTTTCTCTAATTTATATTGTTCAGTAGATGCTCTCCCTATCCGTGATTGTCATAAAAGTGACAAATATATGGATAATTTTGTGTTTACTAGTATCATTAATGACTGCATGATCTTTCGAACATGTTTGCCATTTACCAGAGCAGCTAACACTATTAGACTGTATTTATGTATTTTATAGGAATTTTGTTAGCAATGCCTACTAAGTATGTTGGGCATTTTTTTAATAGGTTACATTTGGAGACTCAGTATTGTAACACTTGGCAGCTGAAAAACGTGCTCTTGCAGTACCTGTGGAATGCTCTTGCCGTACCTGTAGTTCCTAGACTTGTATTAGATGTAAGGAAAACAAGATGAGTGAAGCTCTGATTTTTCATTTAGGGAATCTAGATGATTTTCCTATAGCCATGAATTAATGTGGATTTCAGAAATGAAGCTGTACCCAGCTGCTGTAGAACTTTTCATGCCTTTTACATATAGCGTATATAGAGCTTTCATTAGCTGAATAAAATTCCTGTATAGTACAAAATATTGTAATAAAAATGTTTGCTGAATAACTTATTTTACAAAATGCATGAAAGTGAAGTTCTTGATAAATGTTTCTAAGATAGATTTTCAATGCAACTCTTTGATGTAGCTGATTTGATATTGCCTTCTGTGAACTACATGAATCACAGCAACTTTAAACTTTTTTTTCTAGCCTTACCTGAACCCATCCTTCCATCCCTCCAAAAAAATTACCCAGTAAGTATTTCTTATGGATTTACATATATATCATGTATCATATATCATATATATACGTACATTATATTTATCATATATATGTGACCCTGCTTATTTAAATAAATGAATTCGTTACTATCCCTCATGAATTAAGTTGAGTACGGTCAGTAGTTCAGGTCATTGATATGCTAAAACTAAGTGTGAAAGAGATTGCTGCTTTTGATAATTTCTTTAATGAAAATTCTGTTATGTATAAGAAGATTACACATACAGTTAGAAGAAAGTGCTAATGAAAACCACTGACCTAATTCTCTTTATGTTGGTCTGAAAATATCCCTGTGTCAGCTGTAACTTGCTGATTTGTATTTCTTAATGCGTTAAGTAGTGTTTTTTCATCCAACTGTGGTGCTTCAGAATTCCATGCCCTCCCAGAGCTGATTAGTTGACTGATATTTCCGTGTGCAGAGAGTGATACATTTAGTAAGGAAGCTTGAGTCATCAATATTTGACTTCAGTCCCACAAGAAAACACGTTTTTGGGACTTCACTGTTTAATCCAGATCATACTCTGTTCATTTCAGGAGAACTCAATGAATCAGTATGCTTTGATCCCTCCAGAATTAGGAGTGTTATTAGTGAGATTTAATCCAAGGAAAATTATGTAGAAGTAAGAACTGCCCTCCTAAATATTTGTCTGTGCACAAAAGTGCTATTGCTGAAATAGTTTTATGCTGTAATTTATTTATAGAAATTCCTTAGTTCCTTGCTTCTTACCTTTCTTGTCATGTGTCACTTTTAAAATTTTTCTTTCTTCATTGTTGTTTGGTGTTCCTGTCTGCATATGGGGGGTTTTTTAATTGGCTGCTAACAATTCTGCTGAGCTAGTATCAGAAAGTCATTCTGTCTTTTGCATGTATTTCCTATAACGCTGAAATGGGAATATTTAATGACACTGTACATCAGGGAGAAAATCCTGTGGTGTCAGCCATTTTGGGTAATTAGGGTAATTGAGATGCAGAAGAGAGCGTTGAGCAATAATTCACTGCAGTTTTATTTCTGTGTTGTAAATCTGCTTAGGGATACCTGTGCTATATTTTTATGGTCTTGATCTTTTCCTCTGATTTTTTTGTGGAACTCTGTATCTTCTAATTCTTTCATTGGGAGTGCTGAAAAGCATTTGAAACTATGTTTCATTTCTTGTACACTTAGCTTTATCTGATATGTTTTTGAATTGCTAAATTTACTAATTACATTTCCTTAAAGCTTATGTGCTGTAATATTATGATTGTTGTGTAGCATATTATTTAGAGAAAAGTGTTAAGAACTGGCACCTTTTGTCTCCTCTGTATTTATAGTCCAGACATTTATATTTGTAATGTTTGAACTGTGTAAAGGCCATCAGAGCACTACAAAAATATTAATGCCTTAAGTCATTAAAGCAAACATACACAATACCGTAAGCTGAAAAATCCAATGAATTTGTACTATATACAAAATCTTGTGTTGCGTGAAAATGGTAAATCATTTGCAAGTGAGCACTGCTGTAAGAATTGTATTTTTGTCCTGTTCTGATATAGATTATATTTGATATTATTGTTCTAGTTAGTTATCTTCCATTTGGATAATGGACTAAATATTCTATGATTGCTAACAAAATTAAAAGAACATTTTATTACATGCTTACTAGAAAACCAAATTGTGAATGTGATTTTGGCCTACTGTCTCCATTAGGAATATAGTTAAATTTTTAGAAATCGTGAAACTTAAAACTTCTGAATACTGCTGTTTTAAAGGAATTTAAAATGAAAAAATGCAGTAAAACAGTTTTGGTCTTGTGGCTTGCATTAATAATTTAAAAGCACAAGGCAGATGTATCAAAAGAAACCATGTTTTTCTTGTGGTTGTAGCTAGTCAGAGTTGTGTGTCCATACTAAAACTACACAAACATTTCCCCTACATATGGGTTTTCAAAATCAAATCTGCAGCCCAAGAATATTTCTGTGGTCTGGAGGAAACTGCTTGCTTTAAGTCGTTGGTACTGTATAGGAGAGACATGCTTACCTTGAGGAGGAAACAAAAGACGGATTCTGTGTTTCAGTATATCCCTGCTGCAAATGTGAAGGGTGAGAAGTACTGCAAAGCCACCAGATTTGCCCACTTTTGCATTCTGTTGCCATGGGGGAGTCTCCAGCTGGCACCAAGCTGATGTGTTTTGCAACCACTAGATTAGAGGGAGTATCAGACCTCTTCAGATGTGGGGTTGTATTCTGTGGCTTCCCTTGCCTCCCACTAGCCAGATAAGGTAGATGATAATAGCCCACAAAGTGTGTTCATCAGCTTCAGTGTCAGGGAAAAGACTTTGGGGTCTCTTTTTTTGGGATATCTTAAAATAATGGATAGCTCATTTTTATTTGTTGCTCAGTCAGATCCTGAATCTGCTTTCCTTCTCTTAAGACAGCTTGAGGCAAAAACACAGTAAGTGAAATAGGGACTTGTTTTAATAGAAGCTGAATCTTTTGGCTGCTAGAGCAAGTTAGGAAAAGAAAATGTACTTTGAAGGACGCTTTGTAATTCCATTTTTTCAGCAGCCTCACTTACATACAGAATCTGTAAGCTGTGCCTTGTTTTATTTATCTAGTTATTCCCTGAGTCCTTCTAACAGAAAGGAAAATACTGTTATCCTTCTTTCACAACAGGTGAATGGAGATGAGTTGAAGCTAGTGGATTATCATGAGTTGTCTGTGGTAAAGAGTCTGGGTACCCTGTAGCTGGTCTGGCCTCTTGTTTGCTGGACACTGACTAATTGCTTTGTTGCTTAAATTACATTGTTGGTTATTGATTTATTGAATATTGGTGTATCTTAACAGAAGTTTTCATTAAAACTTCCACCTGCTCAATTTTAAGTAGTAATTAATTTGGTTTTATATGTAGAACTTTCTAATATTGTAACAGAATTTCTTACATAACAAATTTTCTATATTTCAGAAAGATGAAATGCTGGGTTTTACCTTCTATATGATCAGCAACTCTCAGTGCTTAAAAAAAAAAATCTGCTAGCAGTATCACAAACATGTGATTAATACATTGTTTTAATTACTGTTAATAAACCTTATTTTCTTCCAAAAAAGTAATATCCATTATGCCTTCTATTTTGCAATACTTAGTTATCATTTTAAGATCAATCTTTGTAGTGACATAGCCACTAAACCAAGTGGAAATGAGAATTATTTATATGTGTTTCTTAAACTAGGTGGTTGGGGGTTTTAATGGCTAGCTGCAATAGACTGTATCCTGTGTTTTTACTAGAGCACATGTCTAGAATAATATACGTATGTTTTTTGTAAGCAAAAGCCTTTCTAAGTAAGGAAGACTTTCATTTGACTGATATCTTATTGCCTGCTGGTAAAAAAAATAACTTACTTGTTTTTATGGAAAATAATAAAATAAAGTGTAACTTTCTAGCTGCTGAGGAGATCAACCTCACTGTGGTGGCAGAATTTTCTTGCAATTGAGAAGTTCTCAGGTACTTAAATATTCAAAGTGGAAAAAAATTAATCTTGTTCTCCTTTTCTACAGCATCCAAACATTTACTTACTAGTCTTAGTAGACATCTGCTGTAGTAATTTCATTGCACTTCTCTTTTGTATTTTTTGGAGGTCAGTGGCCCATTTTCTTCTTCCTTTCCCCTCCTCCCTTGTAGGTTTCTTCATCAGCTGGTATACTGCTAATTCTAAATTCGATTGTTGTGACTCTTCTGTAGCTTTCAGAGGGAGTGGGCAAGGAGTGACTTTCACTGTAGTACCTTTCTGATTAACATTAGGGTAAAAACCGTATATACTGTATGGCATAGGATCAACTGTTTCCTTTCTAGATCTTTGTATACTGCATATCTGCTTTTTATGTCTTGTGTTTCCATTGTTTTGGTATCTTTTGATGAGCTATAAACTGTTAAGTTCTGATCTCTGCTAACTAAAATAATGTTTTGTATGTCGCATTATATCATAACAGATAAAATTGAAATTTTTTTTATCTCTAGAAGAATGTATTTTTTTTCCCCAAAATATGTTGCACAAGGTTCCAGGTAGTTTTGCTGGAGCTGGTGGAAGAGGACGGGAGTCTCAGACTTTCCTGTCCTACTGGTTTGATCACTAGCAGCATTTTTTTCAGAGGAAGCATTGCTAGCTGTGGACATGGAAATAATATTACACTGTGTAGTGCCTCTAGTGCTATTCTAGTACTATGAAGTTTGAATCATGCCTGATACTACTCATAAATATAACAAATGAATGGATGGAGAGGGGAAAGGAGATACAGTAATGAGTGAGCAGGTTCCCAAATTTACATAAATATGTTTCTTTATGTGAATATACTTTTTGTTCCTGTGTATCTTGAGTTCATTTTCAGTAAAATACACAATATTGCTGCTGTTAGAACCAGGTATTAGGAAGTTAAAAAATTTGCTTCTCTAGCAAGAGGAGGTGTTTTCTTCTGTGTATCCTGGAAGAATCTAAAGGATGCAATGGACACTGAAACAGCAGGGCAGTTCTAAATCCATGTTTATTTAGTCTTGTACAGATTCCTTTTTAAGCTGGCAATAGTGCCTTCTTTTCATGGCAGACCTGATTTTTTTCTTATCCCCATCATACCCACCCTCTTCCCACCTGCAGAAAAGCATACTTCAGCTGAATTGCAGCATTCTGTGTATTCAGGTGTTTTGTATAACTCCACAGTTGGGATTTGTTTTATTCTTGGCTAGAGGAAGTGCTACCTGCAGTCTTTATGCTCATTATGTGGGAGGATGCAGGTTCATTTTATAGCCAGTGGGTTTCATAGGCAGTTTTTAACTCTGTGCTGTGGGAGAAATGTCAGGCCTTCCCTTTGGATTGTTCCTGTACTTCAGTTCAGTATGGGAAATTGACAATAAGTGTATCAACTTCACCTACCTTATCTCAGCTGAACTGCAGTCAGCTCAGTGCTGGCTACCTTGCTCAGCTTGTGCTCTTGGGCAAGTCCAGTTTAAAGATCCTCCCATGCTAAAATTCTTTAGTAAACAGAAGTCAAGGGATGGCCTTGCATGCTGCTGTGCAAGATGATCCTTCCTGAGTTCAGGGGGAGTAACTAGTATTCAGCGGAACAGAAGAGAAATAGTCCTTGGCTTGTACGTTGTCCTTGAATTTCTAATAAGCAAGTGATAGGCAGCTTTCTTATTGTGAAAAATACATGCATCTAGGTTAAGGCTCTGTGTGTGTGTGTGTGTGTGTGTGTATATATATATATATACACTCTGATTTTATTTTGACAGGAATGTTTTGATCCTACTATGCAGTTGCATCTTGTCCATCAAGCTCCACGTACCATTCCTCCTTACATCTCAAAAAATGGATCAAGCCTTGGAGATTTGCTAATGGGCTTCTTCAAATATTATGCCACAGAATTTGAGTAAGTAATAAGTTCATTTTAGTGGTTTAGAAAATGTGAAACTTTGATTCCTTCTATTCAATAAAGCAACACTTTATAACCCTTGAGAAAGAAAAGCAGCAAAGCAGGAGTGGTAACTGAGAGAAAGGAAATGGATGGAAAGACTAAATGACAACAGGAATGCTGGTAAAGTGTCTGACATTCTCTGCTTAGCTAGGCATTGTTTCCTGTAAAATAGCTGCCAAACGTTAGAGAGCTTTGTCCTTTAAAAATTGCTGGGTTTTGTTATATTACACTATTCTATAACTGCCTGTCCATGTGTGAGAAAGATCTGTTCTTAGTTGTCATTTAAGGTATCAATTGTAATATGACTTATTTGGACCTTAATGGCTGTGCTTGTCTTTTGTCACCCTGCATCAATGGAGGTAACTGGACAGGTGACTCTTTACTTTGACCATGATATGTCTCTGTAGGCCTTACCTGGTGAACAACTCTCCCATGTAGAGTTGTTTCACTCACATTATTGATTTGCTGGAATCTGAGTTTAATTTTGGCATCTGGACTTCCTTATATAGGAGGAGGAGAAGCTAAAGTTCTGAGGGCATCTGAGAAAGCTCTAAGTTAATACTGTTTTGTCAAATTGTCACTCATGTACTTCTGACTGTCTTAGAAAAAATGTTTGTTCATATAAAATATCAAATGGTTCTATCTCAGTCAGCTTAAAGATCTTATAAATAACTTACTTTTGAAGTAGTTGGTTCATGAATGTTGCTGTTCTGTGTATGTGCATTATCTCCATTTTTTGGAAGGAGAACAAAACATAAAATTGGATACTCACAGTTTTTGAAGTGTGCATATTTTACTTTAATATAAGTGGAAGATCATAAAATCATTAAAATGCTTCTGGAGTGTGCATCACATGTGAAATATGTAAGCTAAATTGTATGGCCTGTAATTCATGA
This sequence comes from Origma solitaria, assembly GCA_013397895.1. Taxonomy (NCBI): domain Eukaryota; kingdom Metazoa; phylum Chordata; class Aves; order Passeriformes; family Acanthizidae; genus Origma; species Origma solitaria. The sequence continues at coordinate 190,428 of VZRL01006296.1, read as the reverse complement.
ACCAACTGCATTTTGTGCATGCTTAAGCCTGACTGAGAGATTTTCAGGTAAGAGATTTTCTTTCAGTGACCTCTGCAGATAAGAAAATGGTCTTTTGTCTTAAGTATTTCTCTTGAATACCTGTCTTTTTAGCTGACAAGGTGGTTTGCTAAAGAGGCAAATGACAAGACAGTGCTGGAGGATAACCTCAGGTTCTTAATTTATGTTGGACGCTACATGAATGCTTTACTACTTGACTGTACAACAAGCTGTTAATCTTCTCATATATGCAAGTAAATATATTTTCCACTAAGGAAGAACTTTCTGGTTTGTCTGTGCAAAGTAGCAGAGATGATCTTGTCTAATTGCAGGAAAAATACCTAGTCTGACTTTTGTGGGTTTGGGTGCTTGTGAACATAGTCAAGGCCAGATTTCTGCCTAAGTTGGTGGCTGGTCTAGAAAGACCTCATTTTTATCTGCTGTTAGACAGGATATGCTAAGACATGTGCATACCAAAAATTTTGCAATATCAGTATTTGAACTGATGGCAGTCCCTAAATACTATTTTTGTGATGATTATAAATCAGGAAAAAGTATTACCTAAATTTATTCAGAGATGCACGGAGGAGCTTCTGGGTAAAGCAAAGCTTGAAAAAGTAGATAGCGAACATAGGATAGTTGCTGATGTCAAGGGAAGAAAATGTTTCGAAAAATAACTGAACAAAAAGAATATCTGGCTTGTTCTTCTAGTGTTCAGTATCTGCTAAGCATTTAAACATTTCACTGGTGATATTCTGGTTTAAAAAAAAAAAAGAAAAAAATACTAGTAAAAATAGCCATTAGAATTCCTGTGTTGAAAATGCTACTACATAGCTGAGAACTGATTTGAGGAAATGATGCACCTAATGCAACAACCTGTATTATTTTTAACTCTTTCTGCTACAGAAATAAAATTTAGTCAGGTGTACTGTTTATTTGTGTAGCGCTGACAAGTGTAAATCCTATTTTAAAGGAATAGGGTTGATGTCTTGAAGGTAGTAAAATTCCTTATAGTTTCATTGACTGGAGAAGACAAATTAGTGTACCATAGGGAGGAACATGAATATGGTGCTTAAAATGTTTTGTGTGTGTGATAGCCAGTCAGTGAAAGCAAAAGTAATGTCATGCTAGCCACATGATCTGTTATCTTCGCTTTGAAGTTGCTGATGGGAACAGCAGTACAAATGAGAATGAGGGTAAGAATTAAATATGTAGAATCACAGAGTCATAGAAAATGCTGAGTTGGAAGGGTCCCATCAGCATCATTGAAGTCCAACTCCTGGCCCTGCAGAGGATCATCCCCAAGAGTCTCACCATGTGCCTGAGAGCATTGTCCAAACACTTGTTGGACTCTGTCAGGCTGGTGCCATGACCACTCCCCTGGGGAGCCTCTTCCAGTGTCCAGCCACCCTCTGGGTGAAAAATATTTTCCTAATATCCAACCTAAACCTCCCCTGACTCAGCTTCATGCCATTACCTTAAGTCCTGTCACTGGTCATGAGAGTGAAGAGATCAATGCCTGCCCCTCCTCTTCCCCTTACAATGAAGTTGTAACTGCAATGACGTCTCCCCTCAGTCTGCTCTTCCCCAGGCTGAGCAGACCAAGTGACCTCAGCCGCTCCTCATACAGCTTCACCTCAAGGCTCTTCATGATCCCTGCCTTTGGATACTTGCTGATAGCTTTGTATCCTTGTTATATTGTGGCACCCAAGTGAGGCCGCCCCAGTGTAGAGCAGGACAATCCCCTCCCTTGCCCAGCTGGCAATGGTGTGCCTGATGCCCACCAGGACATGGTTGGCTTTCCCAGCCTGCCAGGGCGCTGCTGACTGATACTCTACTTACAAATACACAAAACACAGGATTCTCTTAGTTCTACCCTTCATGGAAGAACTAGTATTTTACTCCAGAGTGTGTTGAATATTTTCTTTGCTGTAATCAGTATTTTTTTAAGTGTTTATTTTCCCTGTGAAACATTTACTAATGCCTTTATGCACCAAAATTTTGAGATTCTATTTCAGACACTGTTGAATTAGGCTATATTTTTATGATCTCTACTAGGCCACTGAACTTTCCTATTGGACTGTAATGTGTTTGATGAAAGGATTACTACAGAGAATGTGACTTCAATTTTCATAGAAGTGATTTTTGTAGGCTTCTATCTGTGGAGTAGGATGCACTACCAGGTTTGATACACAGGAACTGTTTTGCTGAATGAACAGCATGCAATCAGAAATGATCAGATCATGTGTGAAGATCATAATTCTGAACAGAGTGAGTCATTGAAGCCACCTGCCTGAAATGTTTAACTACTGATCTGTTTTACATGTAGTGGTCAGGAAGAGAAGAGAAGATGGAGATATGTATATTGTTTTAAACTTCTCCCTCACTCTAGCAAAGGCCATTAGGTATTTCAGTTAAAATCTGTGGTTTATTTTCTTGATGTAGGACAGAATAGGCCAAAAGAGTACAACAAAGGAAGAAACAGGAGCTTTGCATCCTGTGCAGTCCTGCATAAGTCCTCATGCTGTATTTATTTTCCCTTATGATTTTAAACTGTTTTATTTATTTAGGCTGTAAGATGTTTCAGAAAATTGTTTATTGCCATGTATTTATACTGTACCCTTTCCACAGTCCTATTCTGGGGTTTTCAGTGTGTCCATAAGAAGTAATTTTTATACCCCTTCATCCCTGTCCCCAAAGAAATGTGGTTTGGTAATTGCTGCATACGTTGGAATAATACACCATATATGGCAAGCTTGTGTTGCCTTTATGGTTGTATAGTTACCTTGCCATTAGAGTTCAAGTCTGCGTAATGCTTCTTATGATACATCTGGCTATGGTTATGACTTCATTTTAACTTTACCTATTTAAAACTCTCTGCTGATTACACAGTGAATGTGATCAAGTTAAAAATTGTAGGTGTTCTCCAAAGAAGTATTTGGAAACTGGTCCTTGTTTACCAGCCCCTCTGAAGGAGGTGTCTGATTTCATTTCTGCAGCTGTGAGTGAAGGCAGCAGGTTTTCACTTGGCTCTCTCATTACAAAGTGAGACCTTGAAGCAAGGCATTGCTCCCCTGAATTTATTGCTAGGAAACCTAGGTACTTCTGAGTACTTCCCCTAAATTTACTGTTGCAAGTTAAGTAGCAGTTGCTTGAGATCATTCACTGATTTGTATTTGGTGGACATGGTAAAAGCTTGGTTACATTTTAATGACAAAATATAACATTTCAGTGAGAAGTTGCTTGCAGCTCTTTTCATGATAGAATTGGTCAGGTAATAAAGGGATCATTTTTAATACTATACTGAATTAAATGTTTGCAGCTTGTATCCATCTAAGTGTGTTTATATAAGTGGCTTTGATTTTTAAGAATGCTCTGGTAAAGATAAGCTTTTTATTCTGTTCGTGCTGTAGTCATACACACACCTGGAAATGCCTAGTCTCCTATCAAGTACTTGCCTTCTCCATGAAGATCACATACCTAATGCAGTCAGTGACAACAGAAATAACTGATAATTGAAATAGCTGTTTAAATGGCATTGTTAACTTACAGATTAAAACTATATGTGGGGAGAATATCTGCTTTGTTTAGGCAACAATGAAGTTATTATATGCAAGCCAAAGTGGTTAAAATTGACACACAAATAATTTGCTGTTCATAATTAATTTCTAATTCAGTATGATTTTTTGCCCCAAGACAATTTCATGAGACTATCAGATAAAGTAGTTGTTTTCAAATTTAAATAAAAGGCTTTTGAAACAACAAGAAATACCACTTTTTGTTGCTTTTTTCTTAAACAGTGTATTATAAATGCATTTACTTTTGTCTGAGGGATCAACTATAGCCTAGGAAAAAAGGAATTCAGGAGAAGGATTACTGTTTCAGGTGAAACAGTACTGCCTGGGTAAATGAAATAGAGATCAAATACTTCATTGCATGACTTTCTCATTTCTCACCACTGCCCCCCCCCCCAGCCTGGATTTCTGATTTTTAAATAAGCTTTTAGAAAAAATAAACTGTAAGCTTCTGCTTGCAACCAGTGTTCTTGAGCTGCAGTTTAAGCTTGTTTGAAGCTGTAAGAACAGGGGTTTTGTCTTTTTTTGTGTGTGCGTTTGGGGTTTTTTGAGCAATTCATCTGAATTAAGCCTGTGTTGATGGGCTGTTATTAAAAGACATGACAGAAAAGTATTTGATGGTTCACATTGTTTCTAATTCTTGCAAAAGTAGTCCACTATGGGAATTAAGGAGAGGAAGGATAATGGGTAAGGATGGAAGCTTTAGTTTACATTGAATGCTAGAAATTGTCATCATTTTTACTAATTTTCTAAAAAAATATATCGAGAGAAATCTAAATATGCACACTGAGGTATCCTAAATCTCTTCTTGTGCTGTGTCCTGCATTTTTTTGAAATAAGCCCTATTTATATTTTAAAATGTACATCTTCTGTGCGAGTAGTTATTCAAACAATTGACTTCCATAAGTGGCTTTAATAAGAGTTGTATCCAAGACGGTTTGTAGGATTTTTAGCTGCCTTATCATCACTGACTTAATGGAGTTACAACAGTGGATCTGTGGTCTCAGGATGACACAGTACTTCCAAATTTAACTGATGAATTATAGACAGTATTTTAATTTACAGTTGATGTCTACAGATTTACTGCAGGTGATTGATGTGAGGTCACCCCTGAGTGTCCTTTTCTCAAGAATAAAAAAACCCCATTTCCATCAGCCGCTCCTCATTGGACATGTCTTCTAGACTCTTCCCCAGCTCCATTGGCCTTCTTTAGACAAACTGCACCACGTCAATGTGTTTCTTGTAATAAGGGGCTGAAAACTGAACAGGACTCAAGCTGTGGCTTTACCAGTGCCCAGTACAGGGGACAATCCCTGCCCTGCTCCTGCTGGCCACACCATGGCTGATCCAGGCCAGGATGCCATTGGCCTTCTTGGCCACCTGGGCACAGCCTGGCTCATGTGCAGCTGCTGTCACAGCACCCCCAGGGCCTTTTCCCCTGGGCAGTTTCCAGCCTCTCTGCCCCAGCCTGTGGCACTGCCTGGGGCTGCTGTGACCCAAGGGCAGGACCTGGCACTTGGCCTTGTTGAACCTCACCCCATTGGCCTCAGCCCATGGNGAGGCGTTAAACAGGACTGGCCGCAGGGCTGAGCCCTGGGGAGCAGCACTGGTGACTGATCACCAGCTGCATGCAGCTCCACTCACCACCACTCTGGGCCCAGCCATACAGGCAATTTTTTACCCAGTGAACAGTGCATTTGTCCAAGCCATCAGCTGCCAATTTCTCCAGGAGAATGCTGTGGGAAAAGGTATCAAAGGCATCTGTCCATGCAGAACTATATCCACAGCTCTTCCCTTATCTACCCTGTCACAGAAGGAGATCAAGCTGGTCATTCAGGATCTGCCTTTCACAAACCCCTGCTGGCTGGGCCCAGTCCCCTCACTGCCCTGCGTGTGGCATGTGATGACACTCAGGATGAGCTGCTCTCTTTAGTTAAGAGCAGCTCAAAGGTAGCTGGGTAGGTAAAAACATAAAACTCAAAATGGTTTTTTTGGCTTCCATTACATTTGGCATATTGTTGTGCCAAGCATCATAGAGATGGTGGCACATCATGAAGACTGCCCTGTGGTCTGCTGGCTGTTCCTGTTTAAATGTGGTAATTTCCTGCTTTTGTTATTGTAAAATTGCCTGCAGAAAGTGGTAGAGAGTTGTTGTACTTGCAGATCTAAAATTCTGCATATATAGCGTTGAAACTTTCTAGTAATAGGTTCTTTGCACCAGGAGGGCCTGTGAGCAACTTATTTCTGCATATCTGTGTACTATGGAATATTTTTTATGGAATGCAGTATGTGACTTGTTTGCACTTATTTGTTAGATACCTTTTCTTCCCACAGAAAACTCTGAAAGATGTGAGTCTAAAATTTCATTTGAACTTAGAAATAAATATAGGTGACAATGAAAATGTAGTTTGACATTGTTAGTTGAAAAAATTATTCTATTGTAGACTGTATGTTACTTGTGCATACCTGTGATGCTCTGTTTTGGAGATGCTTTTTGCACTTCTGTTAATGGAAAAATATTCTTGTTTCCTACCTATGATGTTAAACTCAATTACTCATTATTATAAAACACTATGTTGTCCAGGTTTGTGACATTGTGATTTGACAATTTTTTTAGTGTAAATGGATACTCTGAATTTAGAAATAAGAGTTTAAATTTTTTGCAAATTGTTTTCTTTTTCTCTAGTTGGTGCCATCAAATGATTTCAGTTCGTGAGGCCAAGGCTGTTCCAAGACCAGATGGTACTGAATGGAGAAACAAATTTATTTGTGTAGAAGGTAAAATTTGAAGCTGCATTATAATTTTTAACTGTTAAGGCATTAAATACATAAATCTATCAATTAGACTTTACCTTGGTTGTGTTTTGAGAAACATATTTCATGTGTGCATTATGTAGAGAAAGAAGTTTAACCAATGTAAATAGTTTGGAAGCAGTCCTGTCAAAAACATTTGAGAAGGAAGCTTGAAGTTCTATAGTGTTTAAAAATAGTACTCCTGACCTTTTCCTCAAGAGCACTCATTGCCCTATTACTTTTGGAACAGGGATTAGGACTTTGATAAGGAATGGCATTTATGCCAGTAGTGCATGTTTTTCTGCTCCACAAAAGTAGTTGTCAGTTTTGCCAAGTTTGAGTTTCAGAAAGAACACAGCAGGCACGTACTCTGATTACTCTCAAAGAATATTCTTTGTTCTAGAAACGTGCTGGCATTTCAAGTCCTAGCAATGACCAGGTTATGTGTATGTTGAGCCTCTGCAGCTACTACTTTTGGCTGGCTTGTGAACATAGACTTTGTGCAGAGACTACATGATGCCTTTCAGCACCGGAGGGTAAACCCAGGTTACCTGTTGGAGTTACAGGTCTCAGCTGTCTTAGTGCAGAACTGGGCAGGAGCGCTACACAGGCAACCTGATTCATGTGCTAGTGACACCTTTCAGTTGCCATGGGGAATATATGTGGAGAAGATCAGCAGGTAAGCTTACACAGGAGATGAAGCTTGTACTAAGGAAAGAGAATATTATAGACCAAGAGAAAGATCGAGAGGTTAGGAGAATGAAAAGAGAAGCAGGGAAGGGACTGAGAGTTACTGTGTAACTGGAAACAGTTACTGGAAAGGTGTCCTGCACCCTAGCTGCAAATTAATGGAGGCTATTAGGCTAAGGATATCAAGGGCTGAAGTCTTAGAAGGAAATAGGAATAGAACTTGAACAGGATACAAATGGTATGGGGAAAGTTGTTAGACACTGGGAAGATTTTGCTGGGGGAGGAGGAGAATAAGGCAGAAATCCTGTGACTGGACAGACATTCTTCAAGATTGTTGTGGTTTACGGTTGGGGTATGTATATGATTTCCTGCATTTGTGCTGCTCTGTGCACAGAATCACCATGAATCAACTTCATCTGCTGATGAAGTTGCTTATTTTATGGCCCAGAGCTTACCAACTTGGCCATAATCATATGAATGTCAGTGTAAAGCCACATGGTGGGATTCCTGTCCTTTATTTGACTCTTTGGGGAACAATCAACAGTTATAGGAGAAGAGGAACACACTGAAATACAGTTGCACTGGACTCTGTAGTCTTAGAGTTGAGAAATGTGAGAATTGGAGTATCTGCACAGCTGAAATGATTCAGGATAGCATAGTGAGGCATTGCCAAGGCTCTGGTCTGAATGTGGGAGGTGGGAATGCTGGGCAGCTATGTTTGCTGTTGTCACGTGATGCTGCTCCACAGTGTTGCAGGGTGCTGTGTGTTTCAAGCTCTCAAGTATATTATGGCATTACAAAGTGGGTGAATAATTAGGTTATACTTCTGCCAGGCTGGAAAACAGAATAAACATCAACATAGAAAATAGACACTCTAGATTTTGCATTTAATGGTCTTAATTACATACAGCTTTTCCTTAATGCATTTTCATTTGAACTATTAAAAAGGTGGAATTATCTATAGGTGACATATCTGATTCCTTCCTTGGTTCAAGACTTAGTGGGTTTAACTTCACATACCAAGTTTTTACTTCTAATTTGGGAGGGAAAAATAAAATTTCCTCTCTAACTCAAAGTAGGCTTCATGTTTATAACAGCTGTTAAGCTGAATTAGGTTAACAAATCATGTAGATAAATTTCTGTGTACTTTAAGAAGAAGATTTCAAAAGATAGCTAAATATGCCAATATATTTTGTTTTCCAAGTCTTTGTCAAATTTTCCTGTTTGCAGAATAAATTTCAGTAATTGGTGTTATTGTATATATTTTTAAGTATCTAAAATATATTTGTTGATAGATTACACAAGTCTGTGCCTTCAAGTTTCCACAATTCTGCATGTAGTACTGCATTTGGACTAGCTCAAGAAAAATTGTGTTCTCTTTAAATGTTATTGGTCTTAAGATTGATTCTTGCCTGTATTTCTGCTGTTAGAGAAACAAATACAGTAGAGATGCTCTTTTCAGACAGTTTAAAATATGATAGGCTTTTACCATGATAGGGATACAGACATACAGACAATCCTGCTTTTAGATAATATTTTGAACATTCATTGTCAGAAGCTCTTAACTTCTATCAACTATTATAGTTGCAGTTTAAATCTTGTCTATGTCAAGTAATATATACTCTCCTGTTGAAAAAGGCAGAGTGTGGAAAAGCTAGAAATGTGGCAGGTTTGTGAGAGAATTACATTGATAATCATTTAGGGAAGTCACATCAGAAGGCATCTAAGGTGCACCAGATTCATGCTTGTAGTTTCAAGTCTTTCAGATCCACATGTTAAAAAGAATTCAAAAAAATAATTCCTTAGGGCTTGGTTGGCAACAGTTCTGAAGTTGTGTGGTTTCCTGTATTTTCATTTGGAAAAATGATCCCCTTTAGCCTTTCCCTCAAGCATCAGTGTTAAAGCTATGTTACTTTTCTCTTTTAATATTCTCATCTCTCTGTGTGAACAAAATAACTTATAATGAACTCTTAATGTCTTGATGGTTAGAAAATGTAGTGGTGTAAAGAGTAGCTGATTGTAAAATTATTCTTGAAGTGCTTCAGGGAATCAGTTTGTCTGTTGACAGTCAGTACATATGCAGGAGGATTAAAGGGAAGATGTGAGTCAGTTTTGTGACCAGAGTGCCTTTTTTCCACAGATGGTTTCAAAAGATTGTACATTTCAGCCCTTGTTGCTTTCAAATACAGATATATCCTGATTCAACGTAAAGGCCCTAGCATTAAAAAAAAAGTTACTATCACATTTATGATACACAAATGAAATGCTGTGCTTCTTCATGTAGTAAGGGACACAGAGTTCTTAGTTATACTAGTTCACTCTCATAAGTAATGGGTTTGACATTACAGGACTGTGTACATTTTTATTTGCTTGCCAGTTTTTGTTCTGAACCAAAAGTATAATGCATTCTAAAATAAAAGAAATCTGCCTGTAAATGTCCACTGAAAACTAGGTAGTTTGAAGGGAAGCCTTTTAGAAAACTGCCAAATACAACATTTATTGCATGAAAAAAAATTTTGTGGATTTAAGTAGCTAGCAGAAATAAAAATCTAATGCCATGGAGCATGTTCCAAATTTGAAATTCCAGTCTCCATAACGGCATAAGCCCTTCTGGTGTCTTTTTAATGCTTTATTTTACTATACATCCCTATCTGAATAAAAGTAATTCATAACCAATTAGACAAAAAAAATCTACCTGATCTAACAAATATTTCTGTGGTTCTGTGGCCCTTAAGGACTTGCATACATTCTGACAGGTGTGAAATATACAGTGTTACTTAAGCAGTTCTCTAAGACAGAAAAGACTGTAAAATCTGTTTTGTAGCACACTGTAATGCATAGTCCCTGCATTATAATTTTTTAGTATCAATTGCTTTGACATTGGCAACATTATCACTAGCAAGAAGTACTTTTTTAATCTTGCAATTAAAAGAATTTCAAACCATTAATTATGTTAGGAAAAAAAAGGGGGAAAACATTGCATAAATTTGTAGTCAGTTAGAAAGTAGAACCCCCAAATGGTTAATATATGAAGAAACATTACAGAATAGGTATGAAGTGATAAAATACATTTTACAGCACTTGCTATGTCTTATATAAAAAGTTTTAGTAAATATTTTGCTACGTTCTCAGTATTTCACTGAGAAACTGTTGAATGAGAGGAATATAAAATGAATAGTTCCAAGAGTCTCATGTGTAATAAATTTCAAAATATTTTAATATGCAAAATCATACTCTGATATGTTATAACAGACTGTTAAGCTGTAGGAAATAATTACGGATGCATAAGTTCAGCACAGTCATAGTATGCTTCAATAGATAATAACCTGAGTTTATTATGAATTACATATTATTAGAGCATTTATAGAATCATAGAATGGTTTAGGTTGGAAGGGATCTTAAGGATCATCTCTTTCCAACTCCCCTGCCAAGGGTAAGGACATCTTTCACTAGACCAGGTTGCTCAGAGCCCCATCCAATGAGGGCCTGAGCACTTCCAGGGATTGAGCAGCCACAGCTTCTCTGAGGAGCCTCTGCTAGTGCCTCACCATCCTCACAGTAAAGAATTTCTTCCTAATATCTAGTCTAAGCTTGACCAATTTAATTTAAAGCCATTCCCCCATGTCCTATCACTAAATGCTCTTGTGAAAAGTCCCACTCCAGCACTCTTGGTGGCCCCTTTTACATACTGGCAGGTGCTGTAAGATCTCCCCAGGAGCCTTCTCTCCAGATTGAGCAACCCCAACTCTCTCAGTCTGTCCTCTTAAGAGAGGTGCTTCAGCCCTCTGACCATTTTTGTGGCCTCTGAGCTCATTCCAACAGGTCCATGTCCTTCCTGTGCTGGGCCCCCAGAGCTGATGCAGCACTGCAGGTGGGGTCTCAGCACAGCAGAGCAGAGCAGAGGGGCAGAATCTCCTCCCTGGCCCTGCTGCCCACACTGCTCTGGATGCAGCCCAGGACACGTTTGGCTTTCTGGGCTGTGAGTGCTCATGGCTGGGTCATGTGCAGCCTCTCAGCCACAGCACCCCTAGGTCCTTCCCAGCAGGTCTGGTCTCAGTGACTTCTCCCAGTCTGTGATGATGTCTGGGATTGCCCCAGCCAAGGTGCAGCACCTTTCACTTGCACATGTTGAATTTCCTGAGGTTCTCCTGGACCCACTGCCCAAGTTTGTGCAGGTCCCTCTGGATGGCATCCTATCCTATAGTGTCAACTGCACTGCTTAGCTTTGTGTCATCTGCAAACTCCCTGAGGATGTGCTCCATTCAGGGCATTCCGAGAATTCAGGGTTCCATGCTTTTTTCTCCCATTTTTTCTTTTTTCATTTTTTAAATTGGTTTGTTTGTTTGTTTTGTTGGGTAATGGTGTTGTTTATTTTATTGTTGTTGTTGGAGGGGTTGTTTTGTTTTGTTGGTTGGTTGGTTGGTTTAGTTTGGTTTTGGTCTGGATTTTTTTTGATAAATGTTATGTAGAAAGAAAGCTTGAGAAACAAAGAGGAATTGGCTACTTAAAGACTCTTGGGAAGCAATGATATGCTTGACCCTACTTGGTTAGTGGAGACAGCCTAACTCTAGATTTTTTTTAACAGTTTTAATATTTGTGTTTGATCTTGCAGAGCCCTTTGATGGGACAAATACTGCTAGAGCTGTACGTGAGCAACAGAAGTTTGATATGATCAGAGGGGAATTGGCACAGGTAATCTCATTTAATTTTTCTGGTCACTTTGTTTTTCAAGATAGTTATACAAATGCTAGTCATTAAATCTGCCTGTTTCTGATGTTTTATACTTTGTGCTATAAGTAATAAAATGTGGGTTTTTTTAAAAATGTTGGAAATTATTTCATTAGAGTATTATTAATGTCTGCCATTAAACTTCAGGGTTATGTTGAAATAGATACTAGAAATAGTAAAAACCCTTTCTCTTCGATTTTCTTGTGTGTGTAAAATTCTAACGATGGTTAATAGTTTTAAAATTACAACTTTGTCTTCATTCATTATTTTTTCCTACATGTATTTGACTGGTAATACATGATGTTTTATACGTCTTACTTAAATTTAAAATAAATATAATAAAATAAATATCACCACCAGAAGAATGGAGTTTTGCTTATTTTTGACAACTTATTTAAATGGGTACTTTTTTTAGGGAGAGCACACTCATAATTTTAGAACATGAGTAGTTCAAACAGGAACTTTCATTGTTCCAGTCAGGGGAGGAAAAGCTCTTTGAAACAAGGAAAGTTTAGACCTTGTTTAAACATCCTTTTTCTGAAAATCTTGCTACCAACTCTCTTTTATGCTTTTCTCCTATCATAGGCCTTGCATTGGAATTGCAACTGAAATTCTAGTTTCCTGAGATCTCTGACTGTTTGTTAATGTAGTTAGGACTAGGGATTAGTGCACAGAACTGGCTTCCAGCTTTAACCAGTTAACACTCCCCTATTAAGCTCTCCTTGAAGGTTCCTGTTTACTCCAGTTTTTCAAGTCTTCAAGTATCTTGAAGGTTTCTCCACAAAAAGTAATTCAATACCAGATACTTGGAATAGATCAAATGCTACAAGAGATACCTTAATCAGAAAAGGATAACATTTTCTTTGTAATTCTGCTCAGAAATGTTCATTACTTCTTTTATTTATCCATGTTAGCATACAAAATACTGAATGGTTCACATATTTGCACATAAAGTAGTTGATTTTTTGAATCTGCTGAAGTCACATTTACAAAGTAGTTCAGGCTCTCACTGTACTGTGAAATTAGAGTGAACTTCTCTTTTCAGATTTTTCAGTTAACCAATTAATTTCTGAAAAATGTAAAAGCGGATGTTTGATCTAGCTGTCTGGAAGCCATATACTAGAGTGATACAGCCCTGAAAAAATGTCCTTTTTACCAGGTACCATAAGAATACCAGTTGCTCTAAAAGTGCGAGTACTTTTTAATATCTTGCACTATTTTTGAAGAAGCTTAAGGAGTCTGTTTTGTCCTTGAGAGAATTGTTTCTTCCTGGGGTTTTCACTACACATTGGAGTTTAAATGACTTCTTTGTAAACACAGAAGGGTCTGCAGTTCTTTGCGTGTTCATGGCCTAACAGATGTCCCGAAATTCACACTAGAACATAGAAGAAAGTTGAAATAACTTATTTTAGAGATACAACTAAGTTCTGGAAATGACAATGCGTAACATCATTTATCAGGAACTTTGACGTGTGTGAGTTTGAGACAATTATTTTGCAGTTAGAATACCAGCGTAATGCTTAAATATTGTTAACATCTCCATCTCCACAAATCCAGTCTGTTCTTGAAAGGCTTTACCTTCCTCATTAGTTCGTTGCATTTTGTGTACCTTTTGGATTTTGCTTCACATAAAAAATCCCGAAAACAAATGAACCAAAAAAACCTCAACCCACAAACTGTCTTTTCAAGAAGGGGGAAAATGTCAACCTTAATTTTGTGGAACTGTGATGCTTATTGCTTATAATGGTATTTAAGTTTTAATGGCAAAGATTATATAGCCTTTTTGTAAAAACCTTGTGTTTTTTCTCCTCAGGCTTGGCGGTTATTACAAGAGAAGAAGGACCTGAACTATATATTACCTTTAAAAGCAGTCAAACAGAAAAGATAACCAGCTTCTTTCATTTTCCCTTTTTTTTGGATCCTGCTGAAGTAAAGAACAGTGTCAAAATCAGGAGGAACTTACCCCATGGTTTCTATGACCTGTTTTTCTCTGTAAACTTTTATTAAGGAAATGTTTATAAGGATGTGGCATATTTTATTATTGATATTTGTTAATACAGCTGTTCAATCAAAGATATGTTTTCTGAAAATGCCTGTGTTGTTGACTTCTAAAAGAAACTCACAGCAAACAACAAGAAGTCATCTATTTTAAGGAAAGTATGGGGATATAATGACTTGTTGCTTGCATGATCTCTGTAACCATTAATTCAGATTTAACCATGAAACACAGACATTCAGAGTTAAACCATGTGCAAATCTGACTATGTCCTTAATGCACTGTGCACTACCAACTTCTTGATGAATAGAGAACCTGTGCTTTACATCTTCTTAATTGCAGTAAGCACTTCTGCTCAACTTGGCACTTTGTAGTTTTATTTCACTATTAATTGGAATAAAAAGCAACTGTTTATGAAAATGAAGCTAGATTATGGTTGGTACTATTCTGAATATCAAGAACCATAATCTAAACTGGAATTTTCAAGCAACAGTTGTACTATGAAGAAAATGAAATAAAAAAGCTCAATTCAATGCACATAAATACTTCACATTCACACAGAGTACACAGGAAAATTTTTAGTGCTTCCTCCTACATATTTGAAGTAGTAGTGATGTCTGTTTTGGAGAAAAAGACCAAATCAAAATCAAAGCACCTCACATGAGTGGTAGGATAAGATGGACTTCTCATTTGATTTTGTGTAAATGGATTGACTGTTTGTAAATTGATCAGGCACTGTAAATTTAATCTAAATAAGTAATATTGAAAATTATAGCTCTTCCAAAAAAATCGCAAACCTTCTCTTAGACCTCCTATAGGACAATTTTTGCCTCTTATATATTTGTTATTGAAGACCTATTAATTTTTAAGACTGTATTTACCACTGATGTCAAATTCATACTTCCATTTTTTTAAGTTTAATTTTTTATATGGTATCCAGTGGAATACAGTTTATGTATGGAAGATACGGGTTGTTTTTCCAATTTATGTTATTTTGTACTGCATATTTAAAATATTTCCTATAATTAAGTAGAATAGGAAGTACCCCATGAGGTAAGACCCTTTTTGCAATTCATAAAAATCTGTCATGGCTCTTCTGCAGTACATCTGTGAATAGGCAAAAGCTTGATTTATTGCATTCTCTAAGAAGATTATGAAAACCCTTATAACTGTAAAATAACAAACATTATCACTTCTTGTGCAAACTTTTTAGTCCCAGTTTATTTAGAAGTTCCAGGTAATGTAAACTGTATATCTGATGGGAGATTACTTCCTATCCACTTCATCATGGTATAATGTGTGTAGAATTTTGACTTGTTTCTCCAATTGATGTTTCTTCTGCAGTTTAAACTGTCTTTAAGTTTTAATATGACTCTAGCAATCCACTGAAATGTTCTTCCTTGATGCATATGTTTACCCTAACTGCCCTTCCTCTATAGGATGGTGGACTTCGGTGTCAGTGATAACATTCACTTTGATTCACTTTATGTAAAATTGAAGCACAAGATTTTGGGACACGATGATGTGTGGATTCAGAGATCCTCTACAAGCTCTATGTAGATTCTGGGGATAGAGGCTGTTGGCTATATCTTCTTAAAAATGGTGCTGGCTATATATTTGTCTAGAAAATTTTAAGACTTTCCTAACCTAGGATAGACATATGTTTGAGTTGGTTAAAAATGTATTTAAGTGAGGAGTATGAGGAACAAAACTTTATGAAAGTCATAAAACTTTCTTATGAGTTTGCATTGTATCACTTAAAGTGTCAACATTTCTTACACCTTAAATTAATGCTTCATGTTTGAAACCACTTCTTCCTAAATGTTTTTGAAAAGTTAGTTAAAAAAATTGTGCCACCTCTGAGCAGCTCTGTAAAAATCACCGTACCAATTTGGTGGTATTTTTAATACAAGTTAAGGTCTGTAAACACAATGGTCTGTGTCTTTCAAAAGTATCTTTTTGTGTTGTTTTCTCAAGTTTATGTCCTTCTGACAAGCCATGTCTATAATCAGAAATAGAAGTTCTAGAGGGTAGTTTTCCCCAATTTTTTTGGAACAAGGCTGTTTATAGCATGTTTGTTAAATAGTGGGCTGAAACTTTTGTCAGAAAACTTCAGATATAATACCACAAAATAAATGGTTTCGGGAGATTGGGTAGGAGCTGAACTTTAACTTTGGATTCAGTTCTGCATAGTCTGAAGTTGTTACAGGTTTAATGACCTGGGTTTTCACCTACTCCAGGCAAGTATCCAGAGTGGAAAACTCACTAATGGCTATCATAAATTTTAGTGTAAGGGTGAAGTTTTCACCTTTCCTCAGCTTCAAAATAAAAACCTTAACCTACTTATCCTTTGGCATACACCCTAGCAGGAATAGTTTTTTTTCTGATAGTTCTTTGGTAAAAGGTATTTTTCACAACTGTCCAATGTTTCAGTGTGTGTGCAAGATGCTCTCTTCTCTGGGATTTGGTACTGCCTTGAAATAAAACTGCTTTAGTTCAGCACTTTTATTTATTTTTTCTGATTATTCTTGACTACTCTTTTTGGCATTGGGTTTGCTTGTCTTTTCTCACCTTATGTGTCAGAAACCACTAGTGTCTTCTCTAGGATTTTAAGAACTCTCTTTAGTCCTTCAGGAGTGCTTTCAATTAACAGGCTCAGCGGTGCACAGTAGGACCAAACGATGGCAAGAGCTTCCCATCTGGTGACAGTAATGCAGAACTGCCATACGCTATACACTGTGAAACTTAATGTTTCTCTTCTAGCTCTTGCACTTGTCCTGAAATGTGAATGTGTAAGTGAACTCTCAGTACTTGGACTTTTGACAGTATAAAGTGTTATTTTTAAAAAATCCCTTACAAAGTAATCAATATAAATCAATTCTAAGACTCACATTACAGGGTAGCATAGTTATTTGGGATGTGAGATGATTTGTAGAAAACTTGAAGTCAGCATTTTTGAATACATTACATTTGTGAATCCCAAACATTTACTTGGAGCTAGTGCTTTACTTGAACTTGGGTTACTGAACTCAATTCACAGTATATTTGATGTTAAATTTAAGTCCATCAGAGAATGTCACTCTTGATTTATTGTACTCTACTTGCTACGGGTTGTCTTGTATTTTGTAGTTTATTTGCCTTTTTCTCTGTAATCCTTGTGTGTTCAGATATAAATCTTTCCTTAGATTTTACCGAGTGTTGATGCTTGCAGGAAGAGCATGAAAGAATATGTGATTCTGGTCCATTTACAGGTCAAATTCACTTGTGAGAAGTACAGATGGGAGAGCATGAGGTCTGGAAATAGTTTGAAGGGTTTCTGGTGAAAGAGTATTTGCCTTTCTTTTCCTGTGCTGAAGACTGAATCAAAACTTGTGCGATATATGTTTCATCTATAAGCATTTCTAGAAGACTTGTAATGCTCTTGCCTTCCACAAAGAATAAGAAGTACTGTTCCTTAAGTTTCGTTTTGCTGTGTACACTGTCTATGCTCATGATGAAATACACTTTTAAAAAAAAATTATGTTGTCGCCTTGTAAATTGTGTGTGTCACTGGGTAGGTCAAGAGAGCAGAAAGGTTTTACCTGTACATACTGTTTTGAAATGTCAGGAGAATTTTAATTTAGCATCCAGAGGTAGCTTGTAGTCAGAAATATATGGTTGGCAGTTTCTGTACTTACAGCACAAAGAAGCGTTTACTGACTGATTTATAACCAGATACTTATTTGAAGAACAATGAAAAAAAAAAAGCTGGGGGCATTAGCGTTATACTGTGTATACAGTAATTTATACTTGAGATATTTTGGAAGTTCTTTATTTAGAATCAAGGGTTTAGTGCTTTTCCTCCTCTTCTAAATTTTTTAATGAAGTCATTAATTTGACTAGTACAGAATTGAAAATATTTTTGTTTTGTCTGTGAAAAGCACTGTATTTTGTGGAAAATGCAGAATAATAAAGGGTAAATGTGGCTTAACCTAAATTCTGCATGGTAGTATAGTTTGCCTGTGCTTTCAACTAAAATTGGTTCAAGTCTGCTCAAACAGGAAGTTATAAATGTCCTGTGATTTAACACATTGGCAAATTGGGGGTTTAAATAAATTCCTGTGCATGGTTAAATACCACAGTGCATCTGATACCTCTTACAGTACAATATTAATAATTAAATGTGTTTGTCAGCGGCTCATCCACTAGTTACTGTATTTGACCTCCCCAGCTCAAGCTGGGTATGCTTAAGGGCAGAACTTGCTAAATGCACCTTCTCTTGGGGCCACAGGAAAACGCTCATGCTTCATCTGTGCCATCCACCCCAAATTTGTTAGAGGTGACTTGGGGAGGGTCTGCTCAGGCCCCTCCCTCCATGCTGCTGCCTGAGTGCCCTGTCTGCTGTAAAAGTGGCTCTCTGGCAGTGGCGGGCAGGCGAAGGGGGCGAGCAGCTGGAGAGATGGCTATGGGTTTGGCCACGTGTCCTGGCACCGGGTTGGTGCTAGGAGCCAGGGTAGGAACAGCAGCGACTCTGCGCTGTAACTTTGCTGCCTTCTATTTAAAGACTGCCCTGAGTCAGGAGAAGTGAGTGCTACTGGGGATGACAGTTGCTTCAGGCAGCCCTGGGGAGGACAGGGTTGGGGGTAAACATCACCGGCAAGGGCCTGAGCTGGGAAGGGAATGGAGGGCTCCCGTGGCGCTGAGTGCGACAGGGCATCTGAGACCTCGTCCTTCATAGGAGATGAAGAAGAAGAGGAAGAAGAGGAGGAGGAGGAGGAGGAAGAAGAGGAGGAGGAGGAGGAGGCCGTGGACCCAGAGGAAGCAGAGGAGCTGACTAACAGGTACCATCTCCCCAGGGACTCAGAGCCCTGGGGAAGCTGGCAGCTCCACCCCAAAGCATCAGCCCCCAGGAGATGCCAGGATTGGAGTCCCAGGCTGGTTTAGTGGCTTTTCCCCCTTCCCTTAGCCAATTGCCGCAGATTAAAAAAAGGGGGAGTAGAGGGCTGTAATATTTTTTTCAGATGAATATGGCTGTAATTAAGTTTTGTGTGGTAAGTGCCTACCCCGAGTTCCCTGAAAGCTTTTCTATTTAAAGATCCTCTGATGTGCCAGCTCAAGTGGCATCTCCTTCCACTCCTCCCTCTCTGGCTGACTCTTTGTCACATATGGATCTTAAATGCTCTGCAGATTTGCTTGTCAGGGAGAAAATGCTCTAAGATTATAATGGTGCATTAAAATTTGTTCCTTTTTACAGCCCTTTATTTCTTCCCACTTGTCCCTCCCTCTTCAGTTTCTTCTTTCCTAAAAAAGGAAAAACTTCTACATGCCTGCGGTTGCTGGTCATGATTAGTATGGCTGATTTTTGTGGTGGAATGGGAAATACTCTATTCAAATGCCTTTGATTTTTAATTTGTTTTTGGTTTGGGGTTTTTTTGTGGATTTTTGTTTGGGGTTTTTTTGGTTTTGTTTGTTTGTTTTCTTAATAACTCTTCTAAAGAAACAGTTTATTGTTCTATATTGATCTCGTACCATCAGGAATATAATGAGCAAGGCAGTGGCCCAGTGCCCTGCCCAATGGTCCCCTGGCACATACCAAGTCTCAAGATTTGTTCCTTCTCTTGAGTAGAGCCCATCAGTTTTGAGTGGATACTGTAGGAAGACCCTAAGACATTAATGTTGTTAGCTTAAGGTTTTTTCAGACAGCCATTTTTTAAGAAATGTCTGTCATACAGTTCCTGATACCTCAATGCTGTGAAGCCATCCACATTTACCATCACTCTCTGTGTATCACAGTTCAGAGTGCTTTCTGACATTGCTGATGGTCATTGGGGGAAAAACAATGGCAGAAAAGGGGAGGGGGGGCTCTGTGCAGCCTAACCCCCCCAAAGTACTGCAAGAAAAAAAGCCAGATGGGGAAATGTATCGTAGGACTGTAGGAAAACCCTCCTGCATGGGGAGTAGAGAGCTAGTTTTCCACAATGGAGGGACACCCAGGTGTTATGCTGCTTTATTCCCAAAGGACATGTTGGCTTTTCAGTCCTATACTAGCAGAGAGGGATTGCGTGCCAATGAACATTGCTTGCACATGTCTGTAACCCTGCAAGAAAACCAGCTGAAGTCCCCGGAGTGGAGCTGCTCACTGCAGACAGTTAAACACAATTGACTAGATAATTTTTAATGGAATCTGCAATTAAATGGCTAATAATAAAACTTGAATTGTAAAACATAAGTAGGAATTGCTAAAAAGGGAGGGAAATCTACGTAGCCTCACACTTATTTACTACTTGTGCTGAGAGGATGACTTCTCCATGGGTGCCTGTTAGCAGCTCCTCACAGCTGGGTCTTGCTTCTGGCTGGCGGCCTCCACAATGCAAACTTGGGCATTGCATCTCAGCACTTATTTAAATTACAGTAAACATTCCCTTTAGCTCCCAGTTATATTAAACACAGCAGAGCTTATCCTTAACTGTCTAACAAATAAACAGGTCAGAGTCTACCGGAGAGGTTGTTAACAGCTATGCTAAGTGGTAACAGCATATTTGAATTGGTTAGTTTAATTAGGTTAAAAGAGATGTAAAATTTTGGGTTTGGCACCGATGTGGTGACTGCATCAAGCACTCAGCAATAGCTTAGAAAAGTTAAATAAAACTGACTCTTTACTTGCTTAGATGTTGTCGCACATGCCAGCAGGGTTGTTGAGCTTCAGGCCTCCTCCTTTAGTGAATGCCTGGGCAGAGCTCCTGGCAAGAACAGACAGGCTGAGCCTTTGGGACATACTTACTCAAGCTGTGAGCTAATTATTTGTTGACGAACAGGTTTTCAAGCCCCCCTTGCAGAACGGATTTTTTTGTGTGCATGGGCTTTGAAAATGTAGCTCAGAGGAGGTGTAACTAATATGCAAACTTGGCTGGTGGCAGCCTGTCCTGGACCCTGCTGTCATCAATTTATTTTTAACAACCCCAAGTTCTCTGTTGCTTCTGCTTGCCTCCTTTGAATGCAGTTGAACAGCACCTGGTTGTGCAAGTCAGTGGGAAAGTCCACACTGGCTCCTATTTCCACCTTTCAGGCATGTTAAATAGCCTCATACCTATTTTATATGAGAATCATGCAGCAAGATGATTGCCCCAAGGTCAGGAAGTGCCTCTGTGAAAGAAGCAGAAGAGCCCTGGTGTTCCTGAGACACCAGCCCCTGAGCTCTGACCAAACCGCTCTGCTTCCACACTGTGCAGCAGCTGCAGCAAATAAAATCACAAAAGCTGCAGCAGAACTTACGACTTGTTCCAGAACAACAATACATGCATGTACAAGGCAAAAGAGTTTGGGTTTCATGCCTTTATTACCCTTATTAATGTAATGTTTAACTGATTTGGTTTCCCAGCACAGTTTTTTAATATAATTAATGAGACTAACAGGCAACATCAGAACCTATTAAATATGTGGGCTAAGGGCTTCATACCCTTGTCAGCAGAAAAGCCCCGCTGATCTGTATAAGATCCATGCAATATTTCCTTGCCTTTGGGCATTTTACTATCTGGGATTGATGATCGTGGCAGATGACTTCTGTTTCTAGCGCTGCGTATCCAATTAATCACCTAAACAGGGAAAATATTTTGAAAGTGTGTGCTGTGTTCTTTAAGGCAAGCATGAGTATGAAGTTAATAGGTTTTAATTTTTGTGTTGGTAATGGTGAAAATTAAGTCTAAGTATAGTACAATTGTTTACAGTTTAACTGGTTTACATACCCACTGGAATATCTGTGTCTCTACCAACTGTATGATGGGTGAGCTGTTCTGACACAGTTCTGTCTTTCAGACTGTTCTCAGATGATTTCGTCCTACAGAGGGAAGGTCCCTGGATGTGTCTGTGTGCAGGGTTTACATAAAAATGGCTCTGCAGCCAATTTAAGTGTTTCCAGACAGCTTGTTTGCCTGCAGTAGGCAAGGGTTCATTTTATCTGCTCATTTAGTGGTGACCTATAACCAGAAGATGCGGAGAAAAACGGGGAGAAAATCCTTGAGTTCTTGAAGTTGTTGTTTTTTTAAATGAAGTGCTCCTTCCACAGCATCAGAGGTGTGTAAGCTTTAGAGCCAAGTCTAGTTTAGAATGATTGATAAAAATGGGCAGAAAGGGGAGCACAGTAGAGAAGGTGTCTTCCTGCCATGTAGGGGATGCTGCCGCATCTAGGAGAGTGAAAGACTGGAATGATATCAAATGGATGATGGGAAAGGGGTAGGGAGTACTGGGAATTTTTTCTTCCATAAAAAATGTTACCATAGCATACTCAAAGATATGGGGAAAGGATGTGTGATTTTAGATGCCCCTAGATGAGGCAGTGCCTGCCTTGGGCCAGGGTGGAAAGGGCTGTTTTTCTGCCACAGACAGCAGGAGTGTGAGTGGGGGAAGGTGAGGGAGGTGGGAAGCAGAACTGTGCTGGCTATTTCAAGCATGTCAGGGCAGAGGCTTGAGCAAAAGGTTACAAAGAGCAGCTGAACAGGGCAAAATGCTGAGGTGGGGCATTGCAGAGGGGAGGCGTGCAGCCAGTCCCCACTTGCTCCTGCAACTGGGCACTCCATGTTTTGTTTCTCTTCAGCCTTTTGCATAAAACTGAGTCCTTAATAAAGGCTTATATTGCTGTTGGGCTCTAAAACAACACTCAGACTTCACGAAGTGCAGCATTGGGTCTCAACACAGTGATTAAACAACTGTGTAAAGGAAGTGTCCTGTCCAGAGTGAAGTGCATACTATCTGTGCTCCCTCTGCAACATGGTGGAGAGTCCAGAATGCAGGAGCACGGCAGACTTCCAGGGCTTGGAGGTGCTAGTTTCTCAAGCAGCATCTGATCCTGCAACTGGCAATGCCACTAGGACATGCCATGACCTGGTGTCTGGAGAGACTAGCACTGCAGCAGGTTGTGTCCCTTTGTAAAAGATGGAAAAAAACGTGTGAGACCAGCCCAGCTCCTGGCTCCCAGCTACTCATAATAAAACCTGACTTTGTAGCTGGACAAGAAGCCGTCTTAGTGCTTTTAGATAATTGTTCATTTGAATTTGGACACATGCATGAGCCACTGTCGCCAGAGGAGGCATCATTAACACCAAAAGAAGTCAACAGCAGCGTATCAAGTGGAAGGCTGGGTTTAAAATGGTGTCTTTCTGTAGCTCTCAATTCTCTTAGCCTGAAGAAGGAGATGGATCAGCTACAGCCCTGGGAAATGCAGAACAATAGGCAGACACCTTGCTGAGCACACTCATTGCTGTAGAGGAAAAGGGGCACCAGGGTAAAGGCAGAAATTACAGATTCACACAGAATAAAAACACAAGCACAGAAAAGTGTTTCCTTCAACTGGGAAGGCAAGCTGGCCAATACCAATTTCCACCACTCCTGCACTGTGCCTGAAGTAGGAGCCTTCAGCAAATGAGGTCTTGTCAGTGCAGGCTACAAACGTAGGTTGACATCTTGGTCATTTTATCTGCATTGTTTTCAGCTTGTGACGAATTATGCAGCAAACAGCTACAAATTGTTATGATACCAGCAGTGACAAGGTCTGACGTGAACAGGATAAAGGGAGGCTGGAGAGAATTTTAGAAAGCTGATAGGCTGGCTACGTCTATCTGTGATAGAAGTGGTGTACACAAGTGGATAGACCCCACTCACTGTGTGTCTGCACTCAACAGCTCCAGCAGCTGGGGAGGTGAAAACCCTTCCCTCATATGATACATAAAGCAACATCTGTTCAGCCTGCCAGGCTGGACTAGAAATCTGAAATCCCAGTGGTCAGAGCATGGAAGTCATAGTGAGAAGTAGAGGGCTGTAAGAAGCAGAAGGAGGTAGTAAGAAAAATCCAGGTTTGAGGTATTATGGCAGGAGGCATAAAAGTGGCTGTCAGTGTCTCCAAGATTAATAAAAGGTTTAAGTCAATATCCTAGCAGTGAAAAACAAGCTGACAGTATACATGCCAACAGGAATGGGTGTGAAATGTCTGCATGGAAAAAAGACAGCACTGGCCTTTGCCCTGGATGTCAGTGGCTTCATATCTACATTTATGAGCTGAAACATTGCAAACATCTTTTTGCAATAGCAGACACTTCCTCTGACTAGAGAGGGGTCTTTCAGCTACTACTGTGCCGCTTGAATACTGTTCACAAAAGAGCAGCATTTGGAAGTGTGTTGGAAGTAAATGAGTTCTATGTCTCTCATTCTGGTCTTAAAAGTATAAAGCACTGTTTCATTACACGGTAGAGGAATATGAACTGTGACAAGTTTGTGACCATGAAAATGAGATAATAATGCAAATAATTTTGCACAGACAGAGCCAGGGCAACCCGTTCTTTTTCATTAATATCAGCCTAAGTGGGAGTGCTGCTCTCTTCTGCAAGATGATTTATTTAATAGTACCAAGTAGTGCAGAAAAATATGTTTAAAAATATGAGAATTATTTAGAAGTTTAAAAATTTAAAGAAAGAAAATTAGTCATCTGTTATTGTGGATTCAAATAACAGAAAGCTTCCTTAGTACTATTGCTATTGATTTTTCTATTTTTTTTTAAATTTAATTTTATTTTGCTATGTCCAAGTCAACCTAAAGCCAAGCCATGGAACTGGCAAATGAAAATCTAAGAGAAAAATTGGTATAGATGTGTTTTTCTGTACCTCTCCAACCATTTTCCCTTATGGAGCTAACCTTGCTAGAGTACTACACCAAGGCAGATAACCAGCTGTACATCCTGCGGCTTATACGTGTTTGAAGGCTGGGTTTGGGGAACCAGGAGGAGATTGGCTAACATGCCATTATTTAGTTGTCATGGGTTTGACCCTGGCTAAATGCCAGGCACCTACGACGTTTGCTTTCTATGCTCTCTCCTGCTGCAGCTATGCAGAGGAGAGGAAAAATTAACACAAAACACTGGACTTATGAGTTGAGATAAGATCACTGATAAGGGACACACAAGATTCAGGGGGAAACTTAAAGTTGCAAAGCAGGCGGGAAACTTAAAGTTGCAAAAAAGTGATTTATTAATCTAACAGAGTCAGAGGATAAATTGGAGATAAAAATAAGTTCTTAAGACACCGTTTCTTCACTGACTCCCTTTTTCCTCTTAAGGTACCGCTTCCCAGCTCACCCCCTCCCTCCTTTCCAACTATCTAACAACTCTCAGGCAGGGGCAGGGTGTGGGGTTTTTCTTAGGTCAGTCCATTGCAATTCTTCTACTGCAGACACTGTTTCTCTATT
>VZRL01006296.1:60425-164917 GCA_013397895.1 Origma solitaria | reverse complement strand
CCTCCTTCCCTGGCTAAAAAGAAGTGCGTGCTCACATTGTTTTGATTTCTTCTTAAATATGTTTTCACAGAGGCGTAACTAACATCTCTAATTGGCCAGGTTTGTCCAGCAGCATGTCCATCATTTTCAGAGCCATCAGAGACTGGCTCTGCTGGACATGGTGGAGAAATTTCCAGAATCTTTACTCAGGACATGCAGGAGCCATCTTTGTACCCCACCCTGTTCACTGGCAAAAACTGGGCCAGGCAAAACTACCACATTAGTATTGCACTGTCAGACATGCTTTGAATTGTGGGCCTTCAAGTTGTCCTGCTAGTCACCATCTCTAGGGCAGCCCTCTCACCACAACTGGGTTTGAGCCCCATCAGTGGAGTTGGGACAACACTGTGTGCTGGGACAGCACATAGTGTGTTGTCCCACCTCTGGCTGGTCAGGCTGTTGTCCCACAGGGTGACTTCTGTCTTCAGTTCCCACCGAGGACATCAGAGATGAGACGATCTGTGCCTCAGTCTGCACACACCTGAGCATGGACCAGCCCAGGACAGCCCTTCTTGTTCTGGGCTCTGAAAAGCAAATTCATGGAATGTTCAGAGCAGCACCGCCAGCAGCAGGATTACATTTCTGTTTCCATTAGGTACTGAGCAGTTTCACTGAGTGTCCTTTACAAAAAACTTACAGAGCGTTTCCTTGATGGAGTGGTTATGACTTTCCACAGGATATCTTCTGGTCCTTCAAAGACCTCTGCCTTCTGACTGGTGCTCAGCACCCTCTGGCGCAATGCCACCTGCTCCTCAGGTGTGCTCCCCTGCCTCTGCAGCCTGCAGGTATCTCTGGCACCTGTGTAGTGCTGGGCCACAGCCTCAGGCAGTTGGTCAGATGAGCTCTGCTTCTCTCATCCCTGGTCAGTAGCTAGGCTTCTCCACTTTAGCTAAAGTGCTTTATCCTAATCAACAGAAAAGTGACACTTCCCTCTGTTCAGTGGAAGCAGGATGTTTTTTGGCCACAGATACGTGTGTTCTTCCATGGCACTGACAGACACTTCACTGCTTCTGCTCTACTGAAGGCTTATCTTGTCCAGCAGATACTATGCCTTTCTTTCCATCAGCTACTAATGAACTATTGTCTAATGAGGAAATACCGGGGTTGAGTTTTGATTACGTTTTCTATGCTTTTTTTTTTTGTAAATATTGCAACCCTAGAAATGCTAAACCCTCCACACATTGTGTCTTTTAATTGCTTTTGCTAATCTTTACGCCCTTAATTTGAAGACTTTGAAGAATTTGAAGTATTCCAAAGCTTCTCAGAAAAGCCCTTCTCCAGCCTTTTAATTTTTTTAGCGGAGAGATTTGGTTGCAGAATATAATAGTGTATTGATTACACTTCATAAGGCTTAAAAAAACATTGCAGTTTCATTTGGGGAGGTCTCAGTATATTTTTATTGTTGAATGTATTCTAAATTACTTTGTTACATATCTAGAGTGCTTAGAGGACGAAACATGTGAGAAGACAGTTAACAAACTAGTGGATAAACTCTCTACTGCTCTGAGCATTGTATAATCATTCACACTTGCACAAAGCAAGTGTGGGTGCTATTAAAACACTGACAGTATCTTTGAAGTGTTTAATGAAAGGTTAATTTATACTGTGAGATAAACACACGCTGGAGAATAGCCCCAGAATCAGCTCAATCTCACACTGGCAAAACAAGGTCAGATCAAAGACTGTTCTTCCTGCATTGTCAAGATCATTTAAACACCTCCCCTTCATTGAACTAACCTTGAAAGATACAGTTTTATGCAAATTAGTCTAAAATATAGTTGTGAGATAAAATATGACTTTTCTTATGCTTGTACTTCAAAATCTATGCTTATGCAGTATTTTTACAAGTTTGAAAACTATTTTTGCTTTAACGGAAAAATTCAATTTTTGCTGCAATAATTTAATTTGTTGTTACAGCCTTTTTTTGGTTGTTATTTGTTCTTTTTGTTTGTAGTTTAAAAGATCTTATCCAAAGTGAAGACGTGAAACCCAAGCTGCAGTACATCATGACTAACCCTTCCTTTTCTATGGTAACATGCCAAAGTGAAGACAGTGGAATAACCTGGGAAACCAGCTCGAGCAGATGTTCCACTCCCTGGACCTCAGCAACTAGTACAACTTCTGATCTTTACAGTATGGAAAGTTCACCAGTAGGTTCTCCTCCGGGAAAAGTTATCTTTATTATGGATGAAGGCAAGATTGTTCGGAAAAGGACACGCAAATCTTCAAATAGGGTGCCTACGGCTACAAGATCAAAGGGAGGCCAGGGCAATAAAAAACGCGACTCTTCTGGAATGCAGAGGCAAGAACCAAGAACTGTTCTGGGAGATGTGCAGGCCTCCATGTTGAATGTTGAGCAGGCGGAAGCACAAGACACAGATGAAGAAATATTGGACAACAAAGAAGATGTAGAGAATATCGCAGAAGAGCCCGTAAAACGTGCTCCAATAAGATCAATATTTAGAGAGAGCAGACTGAGAAAAGTTGGTCCAATTCTTGGAGGACCAGTACAAGCTAGAATCCAGCTGTTCAACTCAATTTTTGGAGGGACTGGGCCACCCCCGGAAACACTGGAGAAAATCAGAATCCGGAGAAGCAGCTCAGCTTCAGGAGATTCTGAAAAGTGCCTTGAAACATCCGTAAAAGAAAGATTGCAGAAGTTTGGTTCACTCTTAGATGCAACACGTCCAAAACATTATCAGGGAGGTAGAAGTAAAATTCTTGAAACACCTTCAGAAAGAAGAAGGAAGCAAAGACAACAACTCGCAGAACATGCAAATCAAAGCTTTTCTTCACCAACATCACCTTTTGAAAAACAGCTTACTAAGAAAAATGAGGTTTCATCTGAAAATCTTGAACATCATAAAATGAAAGAATCAACTCTTCAGCATGAAGAAAGAAAAGACAGACAACCTCTTTTGGAGACTCCAAATCAGGTTTCAGAAGATTCGTTGAAAAATGAAGATAAAGCCAGGAAGCAGCAAAGTCACTCACCTGTAGCCAAAACATCAATAACAGAATCAACAACCTCCATGTCACTCAAGTCTGAAGAGAAACAAGTGCTGCTTTCCTCAGCTGAAAATTCAAACAAGAAGCCAGACCAATCCCTGCTGACAGCATCAGATCATCTGGATGAAGCGAAGAAGCAGGAAGTCCAGCCCAATTCTGCACCACAATCTGTTTCAGCAGATTTTGTTAATGAATTAGACAGATCAAGTTCCCAGCATATTTTGCCTACAGAATCCATGTCAGAACATCCTGAGACGGAAACAGAGAAGTCTTACTTACCTGACGTTCCATCAGCTAAATCCAAATATTCCAGTCTAACAGAAGTAGGACAGGAAGATACTACTCCTCAGTCATCAGAAACTGCACAATCTGAGTCTGCACATGTGGTTTTACCACATTCTGGACATGATGCAGCGAAGCAAGCAACTGAGTGTCCATCATCAACAGCTGCACTGTCAGAGTCTGAGACTTCAGATCTAACGTATTCTGCTGAAAAAGAAGAAGGTCAAAAGACCCCACCCCCAGAAACTCAAAATGTTCATTTAGAAAACCAAACAAAGCCTGAACAAGACTCTTCCCTTCAGGAAACAGATGAACAAGGAATTAAATTAAAAGCACCAATTCCTGAACATATAGATGACAAATATTTCAGCATTTCATATCCTGTTCATACAGAAAGAGAAGAAACGCAGAAAACTTCAGCTGTAAATAAAGCAGTGGATTTCGATCACTCTGATTTTTCCATCAAAGGAAACAAACAAGCAGAAGCTGCACAAATGGAGATGGAATACCCAGACTTCTCATATTCCACCGAACAAACTGGAGAATCAGAGACAACACAGATGGAGACAGAGCATCTGGACTTCTCTTCTCCCATGGAAGAAACTGAGGAATTGAAGGGTGAACAGATGGAGATGGAGCATCCAGACTTCTCCTTTTCCAGGAAAAAAACAGAGGAGCAAGAAAGTGCACAGCTAGAGACAGAACTTCCAGATTTCTCATATTCCAAGGAAGAAACAGCAGGATTAGAGAGTGCAGGACCAGATAATGACTATCCAGAATTGCTTTTTTCCACAAAAGAAACAGAAAAATCAAGGAGATCACAACTGGAGAGAGAACATCCAGTTTTTTTTTCCAAGGAAGACACAAAAGAACCAGAGAGTGCACAGCTGGACATAGAGCATCCAGACTTTTCTTTTTCCAGGGCAGAAATGGAACAATCAGAAATTGCACAGCTGGAGACAGAGCACTCAGATCTATCATATTCCAGAGAAGAAAAGGTGGAATCAGAAAGTGCACAGCTGGAGACAGAGCACTCAGATCTATCATATTCCAGAGAAGAAATGGTGGAATCAGAGAACGCACAGCTGGAGGTAGGTCAACCAGGCTCTTTTTCCAGGGAAGAAGTGGAGGAATCACAAAGTGCACGGCGGGAGATGGGTCATCCAGAGTCTTATTTAACCAAGGAAAAAGCTGAGGAACTGCAAAGTGCGCAGCTGGAAATGGAACATCAGTTTTTGCTTTCCAGGGAAGAAACAGAAAACCAAGCATTCAGTCCTTTTGAACTGGAACAGCCAGAGTCTTATTCCCCTGAAGAAGAAAAACAAGAAGAAAAAGAAGAACTTGCACTGATACATTCAGATTTATCACATTTGATGGAGGAAGCAGAGAAAGAAAACACTACAGAACTCCAATTGGAACGTCCAGATATATTTGATTCCACTGGAAGAGCTGAAAAACAACAAACTGGTTATCTGGAAACAGCATTTTCAGATTTACCACATCCCATGAATAAAACAGAGGAGCAAGAACTGTCACAAAGTGACAAAGGAGAACAGCCACAGCCTGTATGGGAGGATTCACAGTCTGGAGGTAAGCTGGATTCCTCTGCCAAAGCAATGCAAGGAGAAACAACTCAACTGCAGTCAGAGCATCCAGTTTGGCCACATTCTACCAGCAAAGAACAGGAACACAGAACTTCACAGCTGAAAGTGAAACAGCCAGAGACAACATCTTCCGCTGGCAAAACAGAACATCAAAAATTGCAACCAAAGCTGGCAGAAACAGATTCACTGCATTCCCAGGGAGAAACAGCACAAGAAGCTGTACAAAGAGACTTAGAGGGTCCAGAGCCATCATGTTTGTTTAGTGAAGCACAGCAACATGAAAATGTACAAGCAGCTTCAGAAAAGAGGGATTTCTCATTTACCACTGGAGAAGTGGTGCAAAAAGGAGTGAAGTCAGGAACTTTGGGGTCACAGTTGACTGACAGAGCAAAGCCCTGGGAAATGACACAAATGGAGCAGGAGCAGTCTTTGCCTTCCTGTTCCACTGCTGGTGCTCAGCAACAGGAAACAGCACCACTGAATGTGCCCCAGCCAGACCTTTCTCAGTCCTTTGGCAGAATGGAACAAGATACAGCACAAAGAGAGGTGAAACAGCAGGAAACAGACCAACAAGAAGCTGCGCAAATGGAAACAGAGTATTCAGATATTTCAGAAAGCGTGGGTAAAGAGGAGCCAGAGGTCATAGACCAAATTAATTTGGCACAGCAAGAAACAGCTCGACCAGGGTTAGTGCATCCATCTTTGCCATATTCCTTCAGTAAACAAATGCAAGAAGAAATGCAAACAGAGCCAGCATATCCAGAAAAAACATTTTATGTAAGTACCAAAACAGAGGAGGAAATGACACCACACAAATCACAACAACAAGATATAGTACACCCAGAGTTGGAGCAAACATTTTTGCCTTCTTCTAGTGAAAAAGAAGCTCCACTGGAAATGGAAATAACTTCAGAATATCCAGATTTGTCATATTCCTCTCATGATCAAGAAAAAATGTTGAAAAGCTTACCGTTCCATTTGAAACAACAAGAAACTGAACCAGTAGTGATGGAACATCCAGATTTTTCATATGATAGTGGTGAATCAAAACAAGGTGACATTGTGGAGCAGGAGTCAGGACATCCAGAGCTCTCACACTCCATGGGAGAAACACAGGAAAGATCAGAATACCTGGATTCACCAGGAAGCCTGGGTGAAGCAGCACAAGATGAAAGTATGGAAGTAGAATCTCAATACCCAAATTTGTCATGTTCTGATGCCCAAGGAAACCTGCGAGAATCTCCACAACTGGATTCAGAATACTCAGATGCATCATTTTCCTTTGGTAAAGGCAAAGAACAATCATCCCAAAAGTTTGAGTCTAAACATCAAGAATTGCCTAAAGTAGCTAGAAAAAGAGCTTCTCCAGCAACTGCACAAATAGAGTCAAAACATCCAGCAACTGTACCAGGCGAAATGAAACATCCTGATTTGTCACATTCCACTGGTGAGACAAACCAGGAAGAAGGAGCACCGTTGGATCAAAAACACAGAAAACTTTCTGTTGGCAGAGAAAAGCAGCAGAAAGCCACGGAGCCGCAGTTAGAGAAAGAAAAGTTAACACATTCTCCTGATAAAAGGGACGCTTTAGAACATGCCCAGGAGGGCTTGGAACAACCAGATTTACCACCATTTTCCATTGATAGACCAGACGATAAAATGGCATCACCAGAGGCAGGGCACACTGATGTGATGTCTCCTCTGGACAACACAGAGGTACAACAAACAGTAAAACAAGAAACAGAGCAAAGTTATCCCTTTGGACAAACAGAACAAAAAACAGTTCAGCCAGAAGTGGAAATTTCACATTTGTCACCTTCTATGGGTAGAGCAGACGAAGCAGAAATGGCAGAACCAGGGCAGGGACATCCTGATTTGCCTTACTCTGTTTTCAAAGTAGGAGGGCTGCAAACACCAGAGCTGAAATCTGAACACCCTTGTCCAGCAAGTTCCCTCAACAACGTGCAGGAGACAATCCAGCTGGGACTGGAAGAGCCAGGCGCATTGTATGGTCATGACAAAAAGGAGCAACTCCTACCGGCACAGGTGGAGCCAGGCCATGAAAGCTTGGCACCCCTGGCCACAGCAGTGGGGCAACAAGGGATGGAGCACACAGCTGTGGAATGCCCGAGCAAGGAACAATCTGTCAGCAGAGCAGAGCATCCACAAGCTGCAAAGCAGAAACGGAGAGCTCTGGACACATCATCTCATAGTGGAAAAACGGAGCAAAGAGAAACGTTAAAAGCAGAGCCAAAGCATCCTGATTCATTGCATTCCACCGATAAAGCAAAGCCGCAAGGAACTACACAGCCAGTGCTAGAAAAACCAGATCTGTCATCTCGGCCTGGCAAAATGGAGCAAGGACAAACTGCTGAAGAGGAGAAGCCAGGCTTCTTGCATTCTTTCAAAAAAGCTGCACAAGGCGAGAAAGCATGGACAGAATTGGGACATTTAGAGTTATGTCATTCTCTTAGTGAGGCAGAACAAGAAACTTTAAATGCAAAATCACACCATTCAGATTTATCTGCTGGCAGATTAGAACACCATGAAATCATACAGCCAGAGGCAGAAATAATGGATTTATCATGTTCAATTGGTGAAACACAGCAAACTCAAATTGCTAAAGAGGATTTGGAGTGCCTGGATTTATATCATTCCACTGGCAAAGTGCAGCAAGGAAAGATTCAGCCAGAGCAAGAACAGAGAGATGAGTTTTCATCATCTCTCAGCAAAGCAGAGCAGTGGAAAGATGCAGGAATGCAGGCAGAACACCCTGAACTGCAGTGCTCTATAGAGAAAACTGAAGGATGGCAATATTCCCAAGCAATATCAGAATATGCAGATTTGTCCTTCTCTGTTGGCACAGCAGAACCTCATAAACCAACACAGCCAGAGATGAAAGAACAGAGTTTGTTGTATTCGTTTGTCAAAACAAAGCCGTCATGGGCTGCCCTACCAGAGTCTGAACATTCAAATGTCACAGATGCCATGGGCAAAGTACTGCACAGGGATTTGTCCTCTTCTGTTAGTGAAGAAAAACCAAGTGCTCAACTGGGGGTCAAACAGGAGAGGGGGAGCTATACATTACACCCAGAGGAAATAGTACAACTAAAATTGGAACAACCAAAGTTTTCAAGTCCTCATGGCAGGGAAGAAGAATCAAATACATCCACAGTGGAAGGGGAATTCCCAGACTTCTTCTATTCCTCTGACAAAACAGAAAAACAGGACACTGCACAAGCAGGGTTCATGCCTTCTGATTTTTCGTATTCCACAGGAAAATCAGAGCAGTTACAACCAGAACAACTGAAATCAAAACATCCAGATTTGTCATACTGTCCTGGCAAAGCAGAGACTTGTGGAACAAAGCCTCCAGATTTATCATACTCCTATGTCAAGGCAGAGCAACCACAGACTGCCCAGCTGGAGCATCCAGAGATACCATATTTCACTGGTGAAACAAAGCAGAGGGATGGGGTCCAACCTGAACTGCCATGTGTTAGTTTGCAGTACTCTGATGTTGAAACAGAGCAGCCAGAAATGCCTTCTGCATCACATACCATAGTCAGGACTGAGGAGAAGGGAACTGCACAACCAGATTTCAAACAATCAGATTTATTAAGTCCTACTGACAGAGCAGAAAAGCGTGAAATGGTCCCAGTGAGAACAGGACATTCATGGAAGCGAGGCACTGGGGCTTCTTTGTCTCTAAGTGCTCAGTTGGAAACTGAACAACAAAATTTATCATTTTCCACTGAGGAAGCAGACAGCCACAAAATTCAACCATATTCATCTCTTACTGAGCAAACAGTGTCTGTACCTTTGGGCTCTTCACACACTATCTCTGAAACAAGCCCTGAAGGAAGTCCAAACTCTTCACCTGTAACTGGAAGCTCATCCCCCAAACATTTAGATATGTCTTACTCCCGTTGTAAAACAGAGCACTCAGAAACTGCCCAGCCTGAGGCAGGGTCCTTTTTTTCAAGAAAAACAGCAGAGAATACAGAAAGTCCTCTACATTTGCCTGTAGCTGCAAAGTCAGAGGCTGAATGTGAACTTTTACCTGAAGCAGAGAGAGAACAGACTCCACATTACTTTCATACAGCTACACAATTAGAATCGGAACAACTAAATTTATCACATTCGGCAGATAAAACAGAAAATCTAGAAAGTCAGGATTACTTGACTGTACCTTCAAAACCGCAATCTGAACCTTCAGTTCCATTTTATTCAGCTGATGAAACATGTCGGCAAGAAGCTCCACCTTATCCAAAATCAATCTCCGAATATTTGGTTCCCACACGGTCCCTTGCTGAACAGGAAAAGCAAAGTAGGCAGCCACCTATTACCCAGTCCATACAATCAGAGGGTAAACATGTAATTTCACCACATGATGAAAAACAACTGCAAAAAATCCAGCCCAGTTCACCTGAAAAAGCAAGCGTGAAGACAGTGCAGTTGGAGAGTACATCTCAAGTGCAAGACCGAGACAAGCCAGAATCTTCTTTGAGGGACACAATATACTTGTCTCCAGAGCAGCTAAGAAGTTCCCCCAAATTCACTCCTGAGCAAGATGAGCAAGCAATGCTACCTGATGTAAAGACAGTGCCAAGGTCAGTGGCCACAGAATCAAACATGACTGGCGTAGAAGACCAGCAAGAAGTCTCACCAGAGTCATTTATACCTTTTCATAAATTACCTGGAAGGTCAGAACTTGAAAAGTCAGTATCAGTGGCTTTCACTGATGATGAAGAGAAACAAAATATTCCATCATCTTTATTTGATGTCGCAGACATGCTTGGAAAGCAATCCAACAAGGTTTCAGGCATTTATACTGAAGGAGAGCATAAACATGAAATTCAATGTTTTGAAGACCAAAAGCATACAGACTTGGAGCATCTGGGGGCTGTTTCATCAGACCTTGTTCATGAAACTGTGACACACAAAACTCAGCATTATTATGGTGAATGGGGCAGCCCTTCCTCAGCAGAGGTTAAGTCTGCTAGCTCTAGTTCTCAAGAAAAGCAGAACCCAGATATTCCATCTCTTGGGCTGGCTAGATGGCTGGCAGAAGAGGTGAAAGCTCGCTCAATTAGTCCAGTAGAGGCTGCAGATATAGACACGCAAGGAATTCAGCCTTCTCCAAATGAAGCTTCTGATTTTGGATCAAAACAACTCCCAGCTGGAAGTTGCACAGAACTTACAGTTCATGGGACTGCAGAGACTAAGGGACATACATTTAGAGCTTCTGAATCAATGTCAAATAAACTTCCTCTCAGGAAGTCCTCAGACACTAGTCCCAGAACACAAAGGTACAATTTACCATCTCTGGTAGGAGATAATCAACATCCAGATAAACTTCTGGAGCATGAAACTACAAGTTTAAACACTACAAAAATTGAAATAATGCAACATCTGGAGGCAGGCAAAATGTCTGAAGTGCCTAACTTGAGAGAAGAAGAAATGGAACATGCAAGTGCTGTAGAAGACAGTCCGTGTGCTCAAGAGACTACTGAACAAAAAGATCTCTTTAATATAATTTCAGAAGGTTATGAAATACTCAATATTCATGCTCCTACACATATTTCTTCTCTTGATCAAGAAGAAAGTAAACACATGCCTGATAAATTAGAATATTTGGAAACAAATCCTTCATTTAGAAGCAAATTAGCTGATGATGTCCAGAGAGCCCTAACTTCTGGAAGAACCACAGAAATTTCAGAAAGCTCAGTATTGGGAAAGATTGCAAGCCATGAATTAACAGAATTGGTCAAAAAGGATGATGTTGAGGACACTGGAGAAACTCAACAAGAAAACCTCCAGTTGCCAGAAAACAATCAATGTGCAGTGTTGGATCCTAATAATAGTACTGCTGATATGGATTATTTTGAAAAATACACATTGATTGATGACAAATCCCTAATTAAGCCACAATTTAAAAGACGAATTTCATTGTCTCCTGTGACAGAAGATCCCAATGAATCTATAGAAGAAGCCAAATCTTTTAAAGAAAGTACTGAGGTAGAGACTTTGGAAGAGTTTTCCTTACTTGAGGACGTGGATGAAGTCTTTTACGGTACCATAAAAGGAGAAGGCAAAATGCAGTCCTATGCAGAGGCTTCAAAACCTTTACCACTGCAGAAATCAATCGAATCTAGCAGCAAAAGCATTACAAATGTAGAAGATGAATGGAAGTCACCAGGGACCCCACTCTTTGACTCAGAAGAAGGAGTGCTAGAACGATCTCTTTTGTTCCCTACCACTGTTGCTGCAGTTAACCCAGAGCTTCTAGAGGAGCCACCTGCTCTATCATTTTTGTACAAGGACCTCTATGCAGAAGCAGTAGGAGAAAAGACAAAGGATGAGACTCCCTCTGATGAAGAAAGTGGTAATTCTAATGCTTCTTTCCCCAGCAGAAATTCAGACACAGATGATGGAACTGGAATGTATTTTGAAAAATATATTCTTAAAGATGAAATCCCAAGCAAGGCCATAGGGCCTCCAAAAGATCAGATACCAGAAGATGAGTCCTTCAGTGAAGAAATTTTGGTTTGGCATTCAGAGAACAAGCAGAAGCAGGGATCTGGTGATGTTCAATATGTCAAAACTGAGGTTCTGTCAGAAAGAGATATCATGGAGAGGGACAAAATCCAGGTTGACAGCAACATTCAGGCAACAATTTGCGAGCCAATGCATGCCATTCCTTTTGGAAGCAAAACAATTCTTTCAGGTGTAAGAACTGATACCACTGAACAAAGAGAAGAAGAAAATGTACCAGTAGAAACAACCGATGAGCTGCCAGACCAGTCAAGTCAACAAGCATACAGTCAACGAGTGGATTATCAGGGAGCTGCATACCAAGAAGCTGGAGATAACCAGGAAGAACAGCAAGATATAACAACAGTTTTTCAAATGGAAAAGTATGTTCCGTACGTCAGGGCTCTCGCTGAACACAGTGCAGATGATCAGTACATGCAGGAACATCTGTCCTGTGTCCCTACCACTGAGCAAACAGAGCATCCACCCTTGGAAAGAGAGGAGCAGCACCTCGATGTTTATGAAGATCTTGCTGAGTCAATGGATTATGATGTGATTACACAAGAAGAGCTTCTGCAAGATGAGATATCATCTCAATTTACGCACGAGGAGCTATTATTTGAAGACAGGGACTCCTTTGATCATGCTGCTGATAGTTATGAATTTGTTAACGAGCCAGAACAAAGAACACCAGTTGAGGTTGAAGATTCAGGCTTTGTGGTAATGTATCCTGAAAAATCAGCAACAAACATTCCTCAAGTTGAAAGCCCACAAAGAGAACTGAAGAAAGGGCAAGTAGACACTTACTGTTACCACTGCAAATGCCCAATATCTGCTATTGACAAGCTTTTTGGAGAGCATAAAGACCATGAAGTCACAACACTAGATGATGCTGCAACCAAGATGAAGGTAAGAATTAATCTGGGTAAGAGAATGAGCTACTGAGTCTAATTTCTCCAGCCCTCTTGTATTGCCAAGGGGAGAGGCTTCCAAGAGCAGTCCAGAAGCTAAGATGCAGTATCTAGAAAATAAAAACTATTCCTAAACACCTGTCAGAGATCTTGAAGGGAGACTATCTTATTAAGGTATTCCCTGGAGTCCTAGGCTTGCTAAGCTGGTGTTTTAATATATTCGGAAGTTTGAATGGTCTTGTTTATACATAGTTGTTACCAGACTTTCCATCTTTCAGTCTTCTTATCTGTATAAGTTTGTTCTGTTTTGGATATTTAGGGGGAGATATGGGAAGAATGTTGTTTCTGTGAAAACAGAACTTGAGTAACAGCAGCTCACTTCATGTGACAAGGTACAGAAACATCCATATGTGGAGACCACTATCATCATAAAGCGTTCCCTGTCCCGCTTACATGTGTTGGTTGCTTGGAGGTGTTAGACAGATTACACTACACAGTTTTATTGAAGTGCCAACCTCTTTTCCCTTCCATTCATTTTCATCTGCAAGATGGCCTTAAATTGGAGAGGGCATGTAGAGACAGGAAAAGGGTTAGGTCTTTAAACTGCAAGGGGGCAGGTTTAGATTAGACATTAGGAAAAAAATTCTTCACTGTAAGGGTGGTGTGGCAGTGGAACAGGTTGCCCAGAGAAGTTGTGGATGCCCCACCCCAAGAAGTGTTCCAGCCAGGCTGGATGAGGCTCTGAGCAACCTGGTCTAGTGGAAGGTATCCCTGCCCATGGCAAGGAGATTGGAACTAGATGGTCTTTAAGGTCCCTCCCAACCCAAATCATTCTGTGATCTGTGCCAATAACATTGTAGCATCAGCACAGGTAAGAATTTATTAAGTCCTACTTCTTGCCACTATTTCTAGGCTGGTCCCTGCTAAAAGATAGATAAAATACTCTCCATTTCAGTAGGCTAGGCCGTTGCTATAAATATTAGTGAAAATGCTTTTTCTGTGGGAACTGCAGTTCATTAAAGTGCAGTTCTGCTAGTGAAAACAACATGTATCCTCACTTCCCCCATATTAGATCTGTTCATGTACAAGTGAACATATCATACATCCTTTCTTGGTTACCAGCTATTTACTCTCACTCCAGTAAATGAAATGTGAGGTCTCTTTGTTGACCCATGTTCATCTGACAGAAATACAGATTTTGTGTTTTTTCACTGAAATTCCAGAAGGACTTGTACTGGTGGTATTTACATTACCTTTATGTTACCTCATATGCAGAAAAGAGAAATCAAAAGTAGGAGTCAATGTGACAGTTTCAAATATCAGTACTTGCAAACTATCTCCATGGTGTGCAGATGTGTAATATTAGAGCTGCTGTTTATATATGGCCGTTTATGCTTGACTTAGCAGTGATAACAAGCCACCAGTAAGTCAGTAATAAAGTCAGAGACTCCAGCCACCCCTCAAATGTACCCTCATTACAGCAAGACAAGTTAAGCTGCAAATAAACATCTCATTATATCACTCCCTGGCTGTGGAACACGGATATGAAGCCAATATTAAATTTGGCTCCAACATAGGCCTGGCTTCACATGATTTCTAACATTCAGGGCTCAGGTTACTTTGAGACTGCATTTGTATGTCTCTTGTTATGTCTGTATAATTATTGAGAAAACATTAAGATAGCAAAATGTTTGTTGCATGATTTTAAAAATTATTTAATTTTTTAATTATTGTTGCATGAAAAGGGTAAGAACATAGCTTCACAGTAAATTAAATGAACTATGAATGGCATCTGTAAGGTTTTATAATTCATCTTTACAAACAAAAATCTGTTTCCAAATCTTCGTGATTTGCCATAAGTATTTTTAAAGTGAGCTTTCAATTGTATTGCCCAATGTGACATTTATAATTAATGTAAAATTGTGTGCTTGTTTTCTACAGATGTAGCTGTAAAATTTTGCCATAATGAGAGTCTGCTACAAAGGAAAATAACCATCCTTTTAGATTTATGCTATCTAATTAAGCATTTTCATAAATTATGAATTGTGCCTGAGCAGTTGAACAGCTTCTTTTCATAAAAGGTCAAGAACGACTAAGAAAAGTTCTGGGTTGTCTCTGACGCCTGTTGTGCCTTGGACTGCTTTTGTTTCCACAAAACTCAATCAGGGATTTTGATGACTTCTTGTTAACAGGAATTATCTATATATATCTATATCTATCTATCTATACCTATATCTATATCTATATCTATATCTATATCTATATCTATATCTATATCAACATATACATAAAGATGTATTTATTTATCCATATATTGATCTATATATAGATAGATGTATCTTTAAAATTCTAATTTAAAAAGCCATAACACTGTATAAGCCATTACCCTCACAACTACCTTTGTTATCTTCCTTTTCATGACCTTGTTCCTGTGATCTCTTAAGGACACCCATGAGACTCTGAGTACCTCAATCTCTGGCAAAGCCGCATTGGAATTCATAATGTTCAACAACTTGTATGGACACAGCACCTTGTTGAACTGAGCTCACTTGT
Organism: Origma solitaria; assembly: GCA_013397895.1. Classification (NCBI taxonomy): domain Eukaryota; kingdom Metazoa; phylum Chordata; class Aves; order Passeriformes; family Acanthizidae; genus Origma; species Origma solitaria. The sequence continues at coordinate 149,982 of VZRL01006296.1, read as the reverse complement.
TTTGGTTTGGAAACAGTTCTGCGACTGTTCCAGTTGCTATTTCTGTGCTTGTCTTTGTAGCCAGCATGATACTTGAACTTATTGAGCAATTGTTCCAATGGTGGAAGGAAAATATTGGCAAAAGAAAAACATTCACCTAAAATATATTCTGTGTAAAAAGTTTATAAAATAATCTGCCTAAGTTGCTGAAACATTTTAAATTTCAGGATCAGTTAAGGGAGTTGCTAATAGCCCTGGAAGAAAAGTCAATGAAGATGGAAGAGTTTGTGAGTGATATTGAATTGCGATTTAACTCAGTTGAGGTAAGTCTAGTGTTTTATCGTGCTGCTTTTCTTCCCCTCTACAAGATAACTTCTAAGATATGCTTGCCTCGGTTTGCAGCATCATTGCTTCCACTAAAATGAGCTTTTTCTTCAGTCCTCAAATTGACTTCTCTGGAAGTTCACTGGAAGGTGTTAACTTTGGAGGAAGAAAAAGATTGCTTTTTTGCACATTACTGCAAAGTGGAATATGTAACTGTCAAACACTGAAGGAAAAAGTTCCCTTAATTTTGTTTATGCCAATAAAAAGCTCACACTGTGCCTTTACTTAGAATCCCTTGTGAAGCATCTAAATTAGTTGCCCAGTATGTTAAGTTCTGATTGCCCAAGTTCCATACCAGTTTTAGGTATGGATTTTTAACTATTTTGTAGTCAGACTTCCTATCTCAGTGCTCAAATATTAAAGTTTAATTTTAAACCATAAGAGACAAAAAAAAAAAGTTGGTTTTGTTTTCTATTTATTTGTCTAAAGATATTTTTCCCAGAGGACTTTGCTTGCAGAAATAAAATTGTGTTATTGTCAGTGTGCCAGAATGAATCTGGTGGATGGCTTGTGTATGGGTAATTGAGAATTTCTGTGTATTCATTAAATGTTGTCATTTTTTCTGCAGGAAAACTGTAAGAAAAATGCAGACTTATTGGAAAAGCAGAATGAAGAGATGCTTAAGAAAGTGGTAGCACAATATGATGAGAAGTCAGAGAACTTTGAGGAAGTGAAGAAGATGAAAATGGAGTACCTGTATGAGCAGATGGTAAATTTTCAGCAAACTATAGATTCAGCAAAGGAAACTTTGGAGACAACAGTAAAAGAAACAGATGAAGTGGATGGATTTGTTTTTCTAAATGTAAGTAGAATTGGCTTTCATGCTGTAACTTTTATGATATTAGTTAGGAAAGGACTTCTGTATCTAGGGTCTCAATGAGTTACTTACTTTTTTTTTTAAGATAGCTAAATCCTGCTAGCTCAGCTATTCCACTCTGAAAGTGCTGCATCATTTGCTTTTGATGTGGGAATTCTCAGAGAGAACTGTAGAGATGATGCACAGGACAAAAACATGATATGATACTTAAAATGGTTCTGTTTATTTTATAAGATGGTGAAAAGACAATTCGATAATACACCTAGAATTAATTATTCACTGAGAAGTAAGACATGTTAGAATATTTAGGTATTTTACTGTATGAAAAATAAAATACATATTACATATAATAATACCCAAAAAAAATTTTTGAAACAAGAAAATGTAATAGAAAAATAGAATTGTTTCTAGGCTGTAGGGTTTTTGTTATGTGTTGCTATTGTTTTGGGGCTTTGTTGTTGTTGTTTTTAGGTGCTTTTAATAAGCAGACAGATGGTATTTATGCACTCAAGTGGCTGAGGCTGTGATAAATATTTACCATTAAAAAACAGTGAGGGGCTGTGTGGTACTTGGTTGCTGACTGGGGTGAAACCACAGCAGTTGGATGGGCCGAGGGCTGTGCATGTGAGGTGCATGTTTCCAACGTCCTTTCTGGATGTTAAAAACCTCTCTCGTGAATCTACAGGACTGGACATCCTAACTCACACAGTCGTTAGTCTTAAACTTTGTTCAGAGAGTGTTGTAGGTCCTGGGTCCTCTAATACTCTTCTTGTGCTGCAAGACTTGTCCTTAAGTGAGCCATTGTACCTTCTTCTCTCAAGTGTCACAACAGTCTCAAAGAGGATGGAGCTTCTGGAATAGTAATTTTCCCCTCTTATGGAACTAGCATGTGGCCTGGAAGCTGCAGAGAAACTATTCTGGAATGCCAGAAACAAAAAAGTCAAATTACTGTCTAAAGACTGATCACTCATGCAAAACAAAACAGCTTTCAAAACAAAAGTGCCCAGCCCATATATCCCCAGCAGCTACAGAAATGATGGACCAAGATTTGGCTTTCTTCCCTGCTCCACGCCACACAATGTCTTAGTATTCTGTAACCAAGTGAATGCTGTGATAGATTGGCTATTTTGGGATGGATGAAAAATCTAGATGGTTTTCCTGATTTTGCGAGGATCAGTGCTTTGGCAAAATGATAACTTAGTAAACTCTAATTCTTTTGTTGGGGTGTGAAAATTATTAGATTCCCTGCTCCCTTCTGTTAGTGATAAAAGACAGGAAGTTTTTTGTTCACAGGCCAGGAAACATTAGCTGAAGATTCCTGGGGCACGGGATAACTCCTACTCCATAAGTACAAATGTCACGTAGCTTCTCGTAATAAGAAGTTATGAAGGACATTTTAGCCAAAATTTGTGTTTTATTATTCTTAGTGTGCAAGACATTTCTTTCTCTGAACGTCCTGGTTTAAGAAAGTACTTGACTATGCTCTGGTCTTTAAACCTAGATATTGAATACTGACCCCTCAGGCACTTAAAACGAGATTTATGCTTTAATACCCTGCTGAGTCAGAGCTTTGAAGTGAAATATTCCTAAGGAAACAAATTCTCTGCTGGTGTGAATGTGCAGCATTCCACACAACCTCAAGTCAATAAAGCTGTGTGTTTTATGTCTATGGAGAGTAAAAAGACTGTTAGATGATCATGATTGGCTTTTCAGCATTTTGGGTGTTTTGAACACTGATAACGTATTTATTTCTTCCCTCCTCTAGTCATCTAAAGAATTGAATAAAAGGTACATGAAGTATAGGTTAAGTGCACTGTAGTGAGTACTAGGCCTGCATGCTTCATTTAGTATTTGCAAGCTTTGAAAACACACCACTAGTAATCAGAGCTACTTTTATAAACCTTGCAAAAAATGAAATTAGGAAAAGTGGTTTTATAGTTGTTGCTGTAACTGACTGGTTTTGAAGTGTGTTGCACATGTACTATAATACGTTAATTAAACAAATAGCATGCTAAAACATCAGCTCAATTTTAAATCTCCACACAAGACATTTCTAACAGATGCTCCTTGTAGTTTTCAGTAGACATACATATATAAAAACCATTTTGACCATGTTTCCACCTTTAAGACTGTTCAGACATATCAATTATGTTTTGTTTTTTCACTAGTCTGGTTCTGTATCACTTGGTCTCTAAAAGGTTATAATACAAAGCAACGCAGGTTGTTGGACCATGTTTCTGAACACAACTCCAGAAAAATGAGATTAAGTAGATTTCAAAACCTTACTAGGAGACCATGAGCTAATGTTTTCCTATGCCTCTCCATCGGCACTGCCTGACTCAGTGTGTGTCAGAGGGCTGGCGCCTCATCGTGTCTGCATCATGGTCTGCCTGTATACACCAGTAAATGTATCACAAACAGTTCTTTGCCATGTGGGATTTTCTCAAGGGATTTATCTTGGTGAGTCCCATCCTTCATGAGAGAAGTTTCAATCGTAAGCCCATATTCTCCAAATAAGTTGTCTAGGGTGACGGAAAAGCATTCAGAGCAGTTGTCTGCAGGCTTCTCCTGTGCAAGCCCAAAACTGCACTACCCACGGCACCACCCCTGACTTTCCGCAGAGGGCTTGGGCATTGCGCAGTGCATATCAGACATACCCTTGTCAGCGCTGCCTCAGCCATCACAACGTGCTGACACGGACTGGGCTATAGCACTGACACCAGGGTTTCAGTTTGCAGGCAAATTACAACCCCAGGAGAGCGATCTGAAGAGAATGTGCCAAACACCCCTTCAAGGTTTCTATTAATCTCCAGAATTAGGACTGTAAATTTGGACTCACCTGTTGCAAGTCAAACTGTCCGGCCATGTATCTGCCTTCAGTTTATTGCATAAGCTTAGAGCAGGTAAAATGCGACAAAGCAATTTTTCAGGGTTTTCTGTACGCTTGATCTTTACTTGTTTACTTACACAATAAAGTTTGTTCTGTTTGGTGCATGGGCTTGGTTATTACTATAGTTTGATAATAACTGATTACCTAAAATAGGTTAAGAACAAGTTTATTTAACAATGCACGCTTTTCTAAAGGAAGTGTATTTTATATTTGTTGTACTTTATTAAGACTATGCATAATTAACTACTTCAGTGACTGGAAAAAAATGAAGGGGAGAAAGGCAAAATTCAGATGAATAGAAAAAAGAATTTTCTTTCATTTTCTTGAGGCTGCTTCTGTCCCAGAGTTAAAAATGTTCTGGGTTTTTCTCATATAATGAGCACAGCAAATATGGGCTAATTAAGTGGAATCTATGCTCCCTCTCATGTTTTTTTGGCTTGCCAAAGCAGCTGCTATATGTTACATCTCTGGAGTCAGCTGCTGTAGTTAGCTCTAAGGTTTGTAACCTTTAAAGGCACTGCATTAGCAAGCCCAAACCCCTGTGTTCTTGAGAGTCTTGCAGTGAACTTCCAAGTCATCACATTCTCATGGGTTAAGTGTAAATGGATCATGTGTACTCTCACTGTGCTCCTGATTTGAAACTGCAGTACAGTCTAAATGTTCAAAATCAGGGAAACAGCTTCTCCTTGCATGTTGTCCTCAAGCTCACAGGAAATATTTAGAGAAGCATATGGAATGTGGTCTTTGCTTTTGGCCTTTAGAAAACTATGCAATACCACAGATTATTTATATGGACAGACATGTGTTTTCTTCCAATTAGGTTACTTTCTGCAATGGATACCACCCTCTCTTTAGAGAAGGTGCCCAGTGCTTTTTCGCTGTTTGAGCACTATGCAGACAGTCCAGGACAAAGCAACCAACACTCCTCACAACACGTGGCTGGTAAGAAACTCTGGATATCGTCTTCACAAAAGCTAACATTTTGTCAATGCTTTGGAAACTTTAGGAAGCTAAAAACAGAATCTATTTGAGAAGTGTAAATTTGCAAACCATGTAATTAGCAATCAGAGTTGAATGTAAAATGAAGTTTAATTGTGCACAAGTGTTTGGCTTATAGTAGGTACAGTAACATGAGCAACAGAGGGAGAAGTGCTAAACTGGGAGATTCTTACATCATTTCAGACATCTGTATCTCAGACAAGCTGAAGGTCTCGATCTGTAAATCTCCCAAGGCTAAAGAAGTTGCTTTTCCTTGCTGGCAGAGACAGAAAAAGCAATCAAAAGGGCTCTTGAGCTCTTTTCCTCTGAGGGTGGCAGCCCCGCAATGCCTGGTGTGGGAAAGAGAGTGGGGGGCTTGTTGATGGCTGAGGTCCCTGGACTTGTCCAAGGGAATGGAAACACCTGAAACTCCCAAGGGATGTGAAGAGAAAGGGGTTAACTATAGCTGGAAATAGCCTCTTCTTGGGAGTGTAGTAGTGAAAATTGCACATGATAAAGGGGGTTTACTTATCTCTCTCTGGTATTTCATGTCCTTTAAAAAGCCCGACTGGGCTTTCTGCTCTGCCTGTATATATAGGCGTCTTATCCAGATCTGGACAGCTGTCAATGAAGATCTTGTCAGCACCACTTTGTGGATTCATTTTCTTCATAATGGGACCTCACTCCAGGGTTTCTTTTTCAAGAGAACATTGGTTTTAGGGATCTTGCATCTCACTGTCATGCTTTGTGGTTTCCCATTCGTTGTCACGTGCACGAGTGCCATCACAGTCACTCCCTGGCTTTTGAAGTGAAGTCTCTTTCTAATGTGTTTGGTCCCTGAGCACTGAAAGCAGAGCATCAAATTCCGTAAGGTGCTTTGTTCACTGGCTGGATTTTCAAGCTACTAATGGGACACTGGAGAAGTGCCCATCTTGTGCAGACTCTCTGCTGTCTAATAAGGGCTCCTTGCACTTAGCAATATGGGAAGATTATCTCTCTCCTCCACACCACTACTTTTACTAGACCTAGAGGAACTCAAATGTATCTGAGCTGTTAATGTCCATGTCAGATTTGTATGAATTTGCCTGTGGCATTTGAAGCTCTCTGATGAAGTTGGACAGGCATTCGTGCATGCAGCATTATCGCAGTGTCATTTCTTTAGGAAGTTGGACAAAAAGACCTTTTGTGTAACTCACTCTGTCAGTTAACTTGCTGGTGTAAATGTGCTGTATGTCTTGGCTTAGTTCCTAAACTTCCTCTTGCAGTCCTAGGGGAGCAACCATTCATTCCTCCTAGGCTGCTGCCTACTGGCAAGGTCATACAGGAGGACAGATCCACATATTTCTTTTTCCCACAAGCCACTCCAAAATCTATTTCCCTAAACCATTGAAATCTGCTTTCTGGGTTAGTTTGCATTAGCTACTGTGTTTGCTGGCTACAGCCCAGTTTGCTATGACAAACTGCAAATGAATAATTGTCCACTAGAAAAAGATCTTCAAACTCCTTATCCTTTATGTTTGCTTAATCTCTAACATATCTAATTTTGTATCTTCACTTTTACTGCAAAGTGACTTTTACCTTGGCAAGCAGTAGGCAAAAAAATTTGGGGTGATTTTCCTTACTTGTTTGATAGCTTGTTTTTTCAAGGTTACACCCTTTCTGAAGGAAAACAGTTACACGTATACATGAAACTTGATTTGGAATTAAATAGCTCAAATACATAATTTATCACATACTGGAGACCATTTTCAGACATTCAGAATTTTATTTGACTGAAGCCATATGATGAAATGCATATGAATTTGCCAGGTTACTTCAATCCATGTATTTTCCTTCATAAAGTATGGTGTTTTACTGAACAATTTCACAGAACATTATTTTCACCATCTCAGAAACATCTTTCCTTCAAAATGTCCTCCATTTCCAAATTTTCCATATCCACTAATGTAAAGCCCATCTCCCTCAAATTCTTCCTCCTTTCATGCAATCAATTTCCATTCACAAATGTATTAGCATAAAAAAAACATTGCAGCATGCCATTGAGCATAATGGAAACCAGGTTCTGCCTGGGAATAGAAGAGTGGGAATAATTAAAAAAATTTTTAAATATTATTTCCAAAGCCCACTACAAGTCCTGTTCTTTTATATTGGAAGGTAAGGACCTTTGCTGTTTGTAAAATAGTTTCCAATAGAGTCACAGATGAATGTTTCTGCTCGCCCTCTTCAGGTACACAAAGCCAAGGAAATGTTGTTTCTTCTTAAACTGGAGCACACATGGATTATTATTTTTCTCCCGGGGCAGTGGAGATTAGGTAGCATGGAGGCAAACTTCCTTATACCACAGCACTTCAATGAAAACTGAACTGATGGGAATATATCCCACTCTTCTGTTTAAAACTATCGTTTAGTCAAACTCATATTGCAAATACCTCATTTTTTGATTAAAATTCACTTAAAAGGGCCCACTTAAAAAAGGACAATGCATAAATATTCTGTTTCTGAAGAGGATAGTTCAGCTTCTTGTTTTGAAATTGCTTCCTTTCAAATTGTTTCATATTAGAAATCAAATGTTTCTCTATGTTGCTGAACTGAACTTTGATATATGATTTTTTTTCAGAAGTTTCATTCAGTAAACTAGCTTCTGTTCAGATTTGGTGTAATAATAAGTCTTGCAACTGTGGGGTTTCTGTGATCAAAAATAGTGGTTTCTAGGCAACTTCATGTGGGAAAAAATGGTTTTCCCACCACGTCCACTGAAAGGAAGTATTTTCCTAAAGATGATAAATTTTTTAATTGCCAACTCTAGATGCAGTCAAAAGACAAAATGAGGATTGTTTTTAGCAATGAGAAGGATAATTTTTTTTTCAATGGGAAGCAGATGTAATGCTACTGTGCTGGTAGCTCTCTGTATAACTCATAAGGAAACAGCCAGCATCTGCATTTGCCTTGTTCATGCCACAGGGGATCATCATCATTACTGTGGAGATAACTGAAAAGAAAGCAAAAGCTTTCTGCTGAGATTCTAAGAGAATTCATGAAATATGGAAATTTACTGGGTGAAGAAATAGAACCATGTATTTTCGTTCCCTGCAATCACTTTAACAATTATCATCTTTTGGGGCTTTTTGCTTCTTTCTTTCCTCTCCCTCTCTTTTATGACATAATCACAGAGGAGAACAATATCTCATCTGCAATTGGATCTGTGTCGATCAGGAGATGAAGTTTGTGTAAAATCTGAGGAGCCTTGGAAATCTTTGGAGCACTTTGTCAGGAATGAACCTGGCTGTCCCATGCGGCTCAGGTGCTTTGGCAGAGTTCAGCTTCACCTGCACCCCAAGGATTCTCAGTCCCCCGGGCCTGTGGGGAAATGACCATGGCAGGAAGGAGTGCCAGGTTGTGAATTTGCAGCAGGAGTCCACCCTGGGGCAGGGGTGGAGGCGAGGCTGCAGGGAGCCTCCTGCTCCCCAGTGCAGTTAGAGCCTTGTCTGCCTAAAGCACATCCCCTCTGCCACCAGCATCAGTGGCCCTGACACGCTTCGTGAACCCCTTCCTGGTGTGGCAGGTTCTTTCCCCTGCCCACATTTTGGGCATCAGTACACACATCTCTCTCTGGAGGAGGGCATGGACACACGCTTTGCGCTGGGTTTGGGTGGTCCCAGTACTAGGACTGCATCTTACTCTGTCCTGACTGTGAGGGAAATCAGGGGCTTCCAATGCTGAGCAGATACTTTTTTCTGTTCCTAGCTTATGAGGAGCTGTTGCTCTAATAGTGCACCAGTATTCTGTATTTCCTGCTGTACTTGCTTTGTGGAAATAAGCAACCTGAGTGAAAATAAGCAATTGGGTTGACTCATGAATTTGTAGGTAATGCAGCTGAAAACACAGCTGTTTAACATGTATAATATGTATAACAAATGGGAGACTTTCCTATCAGTCCCACAGACACCGACTGTCATACCTCAGGAGCCAAACTCGGCCACCAGCACCTCCATTGCCGTCTACTGGGCTGTGAATGATGGGGATACCATTGACTGCTTCCAGGTCTACTGTATGGAGGAGCTGCAAGCCAGCAAAGATGCAGGGGGTGCGTAAAGTCTTGCCTTTGCAATTGCAGGAGTCCTTTCTGCCCTGGCCTGGGGTAAGCAGAGGGGAGGATGAGCTGCAGGGGAGTACCCAGGACATGGAAAGAAGAATGGCTGTGAAGACCTCATGTACAGAACTAAAGATGGGCAATAGTGGAGGAGATCATAAGGAGGATGCTGTTTATTCTCCTCCCCTTTGTCCCACCAAATGTAAGATAATACCATGGTCTGTAAAGTCAAGGGCGGCTGTTTTCACCTGCTGTGGTGCCTTTTCATGAAGAGGCCTGATCATCATGGACCATCAGAGAGGATGTGTCTATGCTGACCCATGGATACTCATCGGAACTGCAGACAGAGCTCCCAAGGGGACAGGTTTCATTAGGTTTTTAGGGCCCTGCATGTTCTTCACAAATACGTCCTCATTGAAAAAACATTGGGAAAATGTAGTCAGTATTTCCACACGTAGACAAAGATTTTTTTCAAAATATTTAAAATGTTAAAAATTGAAATTGAATAAAGGGGGTTGAAATACTAATTTGTTAAAAAGCTCCAAGTAGAATATAAAGACACTTTTAGTGACCAGGCTCTGCACAAATCCATGTGTACATATATATGCAGGCTAAAGGATGTTCAAGGATTTTTGTAATATGTAATTAAAGCTAAGGGCTATATAGTTCATTATGAGAAACTGCTGTTACAGAGTGGTGACACCAGGGTTGGTTGCACATCCCAAACTTGCAGTCTAGTCCTCAGTAGGACTAAGAGCAATAATCTCCCCTTGCCATCAATGGCATTTATGTACACTCAACTCAAGGGCATGTAAAAACCTTCTGTCAAAAACAAGTCCAAATGAAATAGAGAGATATTAGCTAGTAATACTATCTGGATTTTCTAAAGTCACTGTTTTTAATATGTTATTTGAGAGGCTCAGTTGTAAACCCTAGCAGTGCAACCAGGAGTGTGATGTCCTGTTGTATCTGTGTTCTCCAAGCCTTAGTGGAAGAGTACAGAGTGACAGTGAAGGAGAGCCACTGCATTCTGGAGGACCTGGAGCCGGATCGCTGCTACAGTGTGTGGGTCATGGCTGTGAATGGCACAGGCTGCAGTTTACCCAGTGAAAAAGCCATTTTTAAAACAGGTGTGTACTTATTTTGTCATTTGATTATTACAAGGTTCAGGTTCTTAGGCGAATTTAGTCCTCAGTGTTACTGACACAGAAGAAACTGCTTCATTTAGCCCATCTGGCAGATAACACGCAGTTCACGGTCATTTCCCTGTTTGTTAAGAGATAGAGGCATAATTGCTCCTGAGAGGAAACTTGAAGGCATTCAAATTTGAAGATGTTTCCAGTGTCAAACCACATGGCTGCGGCATCAGGACAGCACATTATGTATTTATCTTCTGAGTGTGTTGCAGTGCTCCAGGGAAGCTCTGGGAAAGCCACCTGGCTGCTTCCTGCTGCTGTTCCCTCTCCTGCCCACAGTGGAGGAGACGGCTGCACGTTTTGCCTCTCTCCCCTCTGCCTGAATACATCTATGTTGCATTGATCCAAGCTATTTTAATTTTTCAAGGGAAGGACTGCTTCACTGAGGTTACATGCTGTGTCTTGCTCAGTGGGACACAAATCTCAGGTGTGGCTGAGAGGCTCTGCTGTTGCTTAAGTAGTATAAATTGAGTAATTAGATGAGTATTGCTTATGAGCTTCATTTGACTGATTAATTTTTCTGAGGATTAATTTCTTTAATAATTTTTATTGACAAAACTATTGCTTCTTGAATTACAAGCAAGGAGAAGCATCCTTGTGTTTGAGGCCCTCCTGCCAGACAATTTTTTTCACTGCTACAGGATAAAAACAATTATTCCATTCCTGCAGTCACAAATACAGGCAAGGATGTTTAACAATTTCATAGTAAAAAATTCCGTACCACACTGAATTTCTTGTTGAAATCACTTGGCAGCAAGCACAGCTTCAAGCCTTTTGCTTAATCTACTAGACTTCAAATCTGTTGATAATTCGCCTTGCTACTTAATTTGCGATTCATATTTTAACAAAGGTTATTTTCCAGAGAACTCAAAGTGGAAATTCAAATGTTTGACCTCAGCAATGCAACTGTGAACATGGCGCAGTTTCTGCCAAATGCACAAATAATGATGAGTTATTACTAGCTAATAAATAATAATTTAAAAAGGGGGGTTCACCTCTCTGAAACCATTATTATTAAGAAATCTCTTTGTCCTTTGGTGTCAGGCTCACCATACTTTTTCCCAAAAACTGAAGCCTTCTAAAAAAAGTTATTTATGTGAGTCTTTAATGGCTTCCTTCAGCCTGTTTAAGAAAACAAATAAATTACATCCAATGTGGGCTTATTAAATGCCTTCCCTCAAAGTGCAGTTGACCTCACTCTGGAGCGCATGAGTCCCAGATGGACCTGTAAGGACACTGCTGAGCACTGACTGATGCAAAATTGCTGCATGTCCTCAACACCGAAGGCAGAAAGATGAGCACCAGTAATGGAAACCAGTTTTTCAGTGCAAGTCCAGATGCTTTGATTTAAAGATAAAATATTTAGATTCTTCAAGTAGCCCAATGAACTCAGAAGCAAGCATGTATAGTTTATTTTTAGTAATTCAGACTATAAATTGGAAGATACAAGAAAATAATTTGCTCATATATGCAGTTATAGGACTATACACATTAATAGCTGAACAAAGCTGTGACTCTTCCAGTTGCTGGGAACCCCCACAAAATTTCTCTGTCAGCACGGCACCCGGGGAGGTGTCAGTGAAGCCTGGAGAGCTGTGGGGAATGCAGGTGGATGCTGCTGTAGCATGCCCCCAGAACCCCCTGACTCATGCTCCTACACCTCCCAGAGTCACACTGTCCTTCCCTCCACTGAGGAACATTCTGTCTCCAAACAGTACTTTCTGTGAGGAAATTATGCTGAAGGAAAGTATCCACTTTACCCCTGACCCCAACCCCACAATTGACCTCCTGATGATGTCTCCTTGCAATCCTGAAGGCAAAGAAGTGAATGCACCTTCTTCTGTTGCTCAAAACCTGAGTGATTCTCACCCTGCTGGCTCTTTGCCTCCTACAATCACCTACATGAGTTCTGGAATATTACGATGAAATTAGATTATGTACTCTAGCTGCAGTTAATTTGTTAAAAAAATCTTGGAAGCACAGTAACAGCTTTTTCTGGTATGCTCACTCCAGCTACTCTTTAGATGAATATTTTCAAATTACAGTAAAAAAGCTCCCTGTCTTGTAATGTACTGTTTGCACATCCATGGATGTAGATACGTGTGTGAAATGCTGAATGCAGGTATTAGGGGATTCAGCTATTAATTTTTAATTCTTTAGGAAAGATGCATTTAGAAACAGACAATAATCAAATACATGAAAAGAGAATTAAGGAATTATTGCTAAGAAAGCTACAAAGAGGTATTACCAGATAATGCTCTATCCCATTAATTCACTGTTCTGTAGTAAACATTAGCTGTTCCTGTAGTAAAACATAAAGTAAATCTTAACCTGAACTGCTACCCTCCTGATTTTCACTAAACCATGAAACTGTTAAATACCTGTGGGTGTTTTTATTTCATTTTGTAGTAACAACAAAACATTTTTCTTAAAACCCAGAATGCACCTGGAATGTTTCTTACAGTTCTATTAAATTATCTTGTCATAAAATCATCTAATCCCTACTTTTGTCTCAGGCCTCCCATTTAGTACCCCAAAAGTAAAATTAATTTTTATTACTTTTTTTTCTTTAATTAATAATGTTTCTCTTAGAATTGGTATTAGCACTTTTTATGTGAGTTTCACAACAGGTTTTAAGGTGTTTTCTGTTGCTATTTCCCAGAATGGGAAAAAGCAAGAGAATACAACGGATCCATTTTCAGCCTACAGTGTTGAATGTGCAGTTTTATACAATCGCTTTTGATTACTTGCAGCTAGTGCATTATTTCACATTCTGTTTTGTGTCTTGCAGTCGGGCCTGTAGCTCTTAAACAGAATCTCTAAAAAGGAGAAATTACAGGACCAAATTTTAGCACTGCAAAAATAACCGGGACATAATTAAACAGAAAGTCAGCATCTCCCTGTCATTTTTGCAGCAGCATATTTGTTTCTGATGCAGTTCATGCAGGGACTGCTGAGGACAGGATTGAGGTGATGCAGAGAGAGCTGAAGGCAGTGCTGCCTCGCTGCTCTGCTCCTTGCAGATTGGCAGAAATAAGGAAAATGTGCTTGAGGGAAGGCATAAAAGATTACCATTCTAAGGATGTGACAAATGCACAACTATTCACAGTGGCTTTCCCAGCATGTTCTTATTTTTTGTTTTCCCTGTAATGTACCCCTCTGCCATTCAAATACAAACAAGCAAAAGATCACTGCTGGATATGGAAAAAACTACCGAATGGGTTTTCAAGGAGGTGGCTGTTGTTCCCCCTGCAAAGATCCCCCTCCGGGCACCCTCCTGCAGCACAGCTAACGTGTCCCTGTGTCCCCAGCACCCGCCGTGCCCACCATCAAGGCCGAGGACTGCACCGTGTGTTGGGGCACAGCCACTGTCCGCTGGCGTGTCGGATCCGTGTCCGCCGAGTCCTTCATCGTGGAGTACTGCCGGCAGCACTCGCCGGAAGGAGAAGGTCTCAGGTCAGTGCCGCGGCCACTAAAGCCCCTTGGTCGGATTAGGCAGCCGCTAATGACCGGCCCCCGCACCGCGAGTCATTATGCAAGAGATTATTGTGCCTGCAGCCACGCAAGGAAGAAATCTGCTTCTGTGTGCTGAGGAATTTAAGGGGCAGGCACTAATCTGTGAGATTAGGCTGAGACATAAAAATACTTCCTTTTTATTCTGCTTAACCGGACAATCCCTTTCATTTGGGGCCAAAACCCTGGAGATGTTGTGCTGTCTGCAATCATCCAGAAGTTTCGGGGCTGCGCTGGCCGGGGAAGCAGTAGCGGCCGCGCAGCTGCCGCGGCCGCGGGGCAAGGCAGGGCGGGACAGCTCCGTGGGAAGGCGTGTGATGGAGGAGCGTGGCCCGGTTCGGTTTTTGCTTTGTGGAGAGCAAGACAGAACTCAGCTCTGGGCATAGCAAGGGCGATACGGGTGTCCCAGTAATAGTGGTGACCCATCTGTGCTATCTGGACGTGCGTGCAGATGCCTCCCGACACACAGCTGAGCTCGGCGCTGCCTGGCTGTGCAGGCATGCCACAGGGCTCCAAGAGTAGCTTTGAAATTCGGGGTAGTGGCTGTTTATGCCAGACCCTCTCTGGTTTCCCCTATGCTAAGCCTGTGCTGCATAGAGGAGAGGACAAAGAGGGATGTTGGCACCACTGAAGCCATGAAACTGTGTTGTGTTGAAATGCAGGGGAAATTTTTGCAGAATCATAGAGTCTTAGAATGGCCTTGGTTGGAAGAGACCTAAAAGGACTAGTTCCAACCTCTCAGCTGTAGGCAGGGAATTACACAGTGGTCTGTATGTGGCTGGGGGGGTTTTGTTTGTTTGCTTCTTAAAAGCACACAACAATATTCCAGCAAAATACAGCTGCAAAGGTCTGCAAAGTTTTGGGAAGTGGGGAGGGGTGGCTTGCCATACAGGACCCTGTGGAAGAGCCTCAACTCAGCTGAGGTTGTCATCTTCACCTCCTGAGGAGCCTGCTTGAGGTCTTCACCTATATGGGCTAGTTCATGTGAGCACCATGGGGCAGAGAGGGAAGTGCTCCATGAAGAGAAGGGAAGGGCTCCATGCCCTGCAGTCAGAATTAGTTAAGTGGACTAAAATGTTCATAGTTTTCTAGTAGAGAAATACAATTGCAAAACTGTGCATGCCTTGCTCCTTACAAAAGTAGGCTGAAAGCTGAAATTAAAATTTTCTGTGTGGGTGGGAGACTTTTTATCATGCAGTACAAGTGTGCTGCATTATTGCAATCAAGGAGAGGTTCTCCTGCCTGTCAGAGGGACCTGCTCTGTTTCGTACATATTTCATGTGGCCATCAGGTCCCTGTCAACCTGCTGAAGGCACTGTTGGTCAAACATGATGGAACTGCTCCCATTTTGGGAGTGCTGGTTGTTTGCCCTCAAGTTTCTGTGCTGTTATCTGAAATATACATTTTTCCTGAAAACTAAGCCAGGAACTGGGCTGATTTCTGTAATCTGTGAGCGAAGTGTTGGTAACACCAAGTGTTTGCTTGTGTGGTGATAAACGTGGCAAAAAAGCTTCCAGAACAGAGCCATTTGCTTTCTCAAGTGACCTTGTATAAAATCTAATGTGTTTATAATTGTACTGAGTCACATTTGACTTTTTGACCTCCCTGTCGGGAGGCTGGCCTTTTACTGTGACAAGTGTGAAAACTTCCCACAGGACAAAATCACAAATTTTCTCAGAACTGCTGTAGTTTAAAATTCTGTATTTGTAGAAGGGCTCTGACCTCTTTCCGTGTGTCAAAGACATTGTTTTGCCACTTATTTTCCCTGAAAACAGTTTCCCGCTTTCTTTTTCCTCAATGAACCCCCTGAGAATAACCTTGAAATCTTCTGTAGCATCACAAGTTGTTACAGTGGTGGAGAATTTTTTTTTAAGATTTCTGTTTAAGATAGTATATGAAGTTGAGGGGAAAAGAGCCCACTGGTAGATGGAGAGCACTGCCTGTATCACTTGTATCAAAGGACCCCCATGTGCAATTTAGGATTAGAAATCAACTTGACTAGAAGTCAATCAACTTGAGTAGAAGCCATATATCTATATCAGGTGGAATAAAACTCTGACTGTATGCACACCTAGAATTTTAGTCTCAAATCGAGTAGATTCTTCTGGGTTTTTTTTTCCTTGAAAGCTTAGAGTTTGTCCTTTGCAGGTTTCCTGAGCAACATTCATCTTGGGGATCATCCAAATGTGGAGCCCTTTCACAGACAGCCTGTGCCTTTTGTGCTTGCAGCAGCCTTGTAGCTGAGCAATTTCCCAGTCCCTGGGTGGGAGTTCAAACACATTTCTCAGCAACCCTAGAAGGTTCATTCAGTTGCTGCAGGGGGCACAGTGTGAAAACACACGTCAGGGAAGAACATTCAAGAGAAGTCCTGGAGAAGGCAGCATGGTCCCATCCCATAAAGCTGCTTTCACAGATGTCATTCTGGGAGCTCACCCAAGGTAAAGGACACTGCCAAGGGAGCAAACAGGGGGAAGTGCCCTCACCGAACATGGGAAATGTGGTCTAAACCAGCCCTGTGTAAATTTCAGCATGCCACAGAATCACAGGATGGTTGAGATTGGAAGGGACCTTTGGAGATCACCTAGAGTAACGCCCCTGATCAAGCAGGGCCCCCTAGAGCCAGTTGCCTCAGATGCATTTGAATATCTCCAAGAACATCCTTGGAGCAGTCCCAGCTCCCCAGGGAAAGAATTTGAAGCACATCTGAAAATGAAACCGCACTAAAGTTTCATTTCAAATACTGCCAAAAAACAAAACAAAACAACCAAACAAAAAAACCCCACAAAACCCCAACCAACCAAAACATACAAAAACCCCAACCAACCAACCAACCAAGCAAAAAGTCTCCACCCAAATCTATATTTTTCCTTCTCTGTTCTCTCTTCTTGCCAGCTTGCCACCTGAGGGACATGATTTCACATAAAATCATCTTAAATCTTCAGCACTGGCTTGCTGCAGTAGTTTTAAAGCTCCTTCCCAGGTTGAATCTTTTTCCAGAATCTTTATGAGTGATGCTTTGAAATGTTTCTTTCAGTTTCGAGAGCTCTGCTATTTTCTCTCTGTTCAGCCTCTTTGTGTTAAAAAGTCAATGGAGTTGTGGGTGGAAGATGGAAAGCTGTGAGAAATGTAGTCCAGGGATTAGGTATGTAGGCTGTTCAGATGGAAAGCCTGTGTCGCATCATGAGAAATCTGTAAGACTCAGGGAGGCAGAAATTAGTGCAGTATGTTGTGAGTTTGTGAAAGTGGAAGTTACTGAATGTCATCCTCCCTGACAATGCAAGACCGGCACTTCTAGTCTAGACTCCTTATGGAGCAGGTTTAGTGCTGGAACAAGAGGGGCAAGTCTCCTTCCTTGTGCGTTGCCCACATGATTGTCCTGCTAGCTCAGGAAGCAGCTGTGGGAAACACAGAACCTGCCTTCCCTCTAGCTCTGCCATCACAGATATGAGCAAGCAAGGGGGTGTTTTGATGACCTAACCCCAAGACAGTCGGAGCTGGGATGGAGGACAGGAGAGGAAAGGAAGCATTTGGCACAGCTGGGAGCATACTCAGAACTATTTGCTCTTTATTTTTAGCTTCAAGAGCTTTTTTCCACCCATGGTGCACCCTTTCTATGTGCTTCCACATGTATCTTGAGAAGCTTGCATACTTTCAGCCCTAGCTCGGTATCAGTGATAGCAGCACAGCTCTGGAGGTACTGTTTCAGTGGGATCTTGGGGGTGGAAATGACAATTATAGCACAGAGGGTGTTGTGAATCACTGCAAGGCATATCGTTTGCTGGGTTCAGGCAATATTAAAAAATATCCCCTAGATGTTGTTTTCTTTAAATAAATGAGGATGCTGATGAGAGAAACGTGCATGAAAACACAACATCAGACTTCCCTAAAACCAGAGAAATCACGGATTTAGCAGACAACTGCTACTATAATATTCCTTGGCAAGTTAAAGGTGAAGGAACATGCAACTCATTTTTGTTCTGCTTTAAATAGCTTGTACCTGATATTTGGAGGTGGGATTTTCAGACTTACAGATTCATCTTACAATGAGAGGGATTGAGAGGAGATACTTAAAATATTTTACTTCAAATGCTTCTTGCCTTTCTATGTACTAATTTTTGTATCACAATACCAACAAATTGAGAGGACAGTGCAAATAAGATAACATTTAAGCTAAAGACCAGGATGCCTCACACTTTGATAACAACATTATTACATTTCCAATCATCTCTAAAGTGGGCAGGCGTATATAAAGTAGAAACTATGTGACATTAGAAATGTTGTAGGTGGATTTCTCTTTCTTTCAAAATTACAGTTCACTACTTAAGGTGAGCTTGAGGAAGATCTATCTGCAATGCTTGTTACAAGAAATCAAAAATGAAACAGCCTTCCACCAACACAGTCAGGATGCATTTTCCCTCGCCTTCTCCTACACATAACCTGTATGCTGTAAGCTGAGCACTAATCATACTTTCTCCTTATCCTTGCTTTTGCAGAGTAAATCTAAAGCATGACAAACTACAGTGATTGCTGGGGAGCCCTCAAACATTCACTCTCCCCCTTCACCCTACCCTCTAGACAGGAGAGGCAATGAATAGCAAGACCTATTTCATCTTTGCATGCAGCTTCTTTTGCACTTGGATCTGGCTCAGAGTGTAGCAAACGAAATTCCTTCTTGTCAGCATATTCTGTTTCATTAGTTGGCAGCAGCAGGACTGTTTTTAAGCCTTAATCGTAGCTAAAATTGATGGGCTCTTATTCTTAGGCAGCTTAAAGCTGGCTGAAATAGATTACCAAGCAGAGAATGCTATTCGAAAATCTGATCACCGTTTTACAGCCGAGATCTGCTTAAAGTCAAGATTTTTCTTTTTCACAGTTACAACTGAAAAGCAGTGTGCTATTGTTCTGTGATTTAAACACGCGTCTAAATTCTGATCTGGAGAATTTCATATTTATAAGAGACTTAAGTCTGAACCTTGGTGGCTGACCCTATTCTCCTAATGACTGGACAAAAAATGTTCTCTAAACACCTATGTGATATTTTTGGAATCCAGACTCCAGAATATGAATACCCCATGTCTACTCATTACACCATAATGTAACTATCTAATTGAATTTAAAATATTTTTGTGTTTTATTAACTAATCATCTGATAAATAGTACATAGTGAGAAGGAAGATCTCCTAATTTCTTTGGAAGGATACTGACTTACATGACATTTTCCAGAAGACAGAAGAAGGAGCAATATACAGGGCATCACTGTGCTTAAAGGCATGCTGATCTACATCTTACCACAGACAGCTTTCGAGGGGTAGCTTAGCATATCCTCCCTTCATCTCACTTGTAACTATTTGCTCAAAACTCCTCTCTGGTGCTCTGTGCTTCGTATCAAAGATGTCAGTGTCCTGCATTTAAGGAACAGGTTGGGTAAGTCTTGCCTAGGAAGCATGGGCAAATTTCTTCAAAGCTTAGGTGCTTACTTCTTTTCCCCTACCTCTGCTTCTCTCCTGTTTTTCCTTTCTCTCGCTTCTTTCATATTTGCCTTCTTTCTCGGTTCCCATCTTATAGTTTTCTTCAATTCATCCATTTTTCTCTTGTCCCCCGTACTCAAGTCTAAAGAGCTCAGGTTCTCATCAGGCAATTCATCAGGTTGCACCTCTTCCCTGAGCCTTTCAGTAACAACTACCCTGCAGTACTGTCAGTGCCTTGCTAAAGTGGTCTTGTGGTCAGGGCCTTGGTAAGTCATGAGGGTGAAGCAAACCACGCAATTTCTGCCATGTTTGCAAATACTTCTCTTTACTCCATCAGTTCCAGCATTAATGTAACACATTCCCTGAAAGTAGTTTTGTGCTGATCACACCAGAGCCTCAGACTCTCTGAAATTCGTTTAAATTGAAAGAATAGATCACAGAAGCACCCAGTGCATTTTCCCAATTCTCTCAATCACTTTTAATGACAACTGGCAATGCAAAATACATATTCCAGACTAATAAGGATGATGCACCAGTCTTTTCCCAAGATGCCATCCTCCTAGAAAGAGATCTGTATGGTGTAAGCAGGAATTTGGTGTGTTAAGAGCTGTGAGATTTTATCTTGATGTGATAAATGCAGCAGAAGCAGGCATGTGAAAAATCCCAATGGATGAGCACTGATTATTCTTCAGTTTGTACTGCTCTCTGGTGGGATATACGTGTAAAAACAGTCACCCCAAATGAATAGCAACGATCTGATCTGACTGCTGATTCACCTGCCTTACCCCCTCTGGGGTCACAGCGATTTGTGCTGGAAAAGGTAATTTTTTTAGTCTAGCTTCTCACAGAGGCACTGCTTGCTGGTGGGAGACCATCGTGGACTCCACTCTCAAACTTGCGGTGGAAGGAAAATTGTCTTGCTCACTCTCCAAAGGCATGTCTCTCTTGTTCTTGAATTTAAATACTTGCCTTGTAGATTCCTAAAAGCATTTCTGGGAGGAAGTTATCTACTTTATACAGATAAACAGTCTTTATCTTCAGGCATACAATGCAGAGCATGTATATTGTCTGGCTTTGCTGTTATCATATGAGGCAAAAAATTAGTAAAATCAAAATCCAGTATATGAGAATTTTTTAAGCCAACCTTTCATACTGCTGACAATATAGCAAATGAAATGGCATCTTTCTAGCCATCCAAAATCCTTTCACTGGTACTTCAAAGCACCTGCGAAGCAGACTGAGTGGGTGCTGACTCCAGCTTTCCGCAGTGTGTCAAGGCACCAGGGGTAGAGGATGTGAGAGCTGGAGTTTTTGAGGCACTGCACTGGGGAGCACAGTCAAAACAGGGCACTGTGAAAAGGCAGCTCCTCTGCTCTGCCTCCTGCAAAATATCCTGTTAGAGAGCAAGGTACCATGACAAAGACAGGGCCCAGGCTTAGCTATAGAAGGATTCATGAGGGAGGAGTTCCTAGTAACAAGTGAATCACCATTCTGTGATGATGCGATGATGAAGAGCATGATTTCTGTGAAACCTCAGATAAGATTATCAATTCTTTTGGTCTTGTAGCATGTGCCCAGACAGTAAAAATGCAATCATATTCAGTGTCATACAACTGAATTAATTAAAAGGTGGGTTTTTTCTTCAGAAACTTACTCATTTTGTAAAAAAAAAGCAGACGTTCCACAGGAGGCAGATGAGGATTTGACTCTGTGCTGCTTAAATTTTATGTGTTGCATTATGCTGCAAAATGATCATAAAGTGATCCGTACACCAAATGACTGCACCGGGTGATAAGGTGGTATGGGAACAAAGGCCTGAAACTTCATCGGACAAAGTGAAGACAATCCGTCAAGTGAAATTCTGAAACTCATACATAATGCAGTTGTTTGTGAAAACAGTGTTCACTTTTCTCATTTGGAGCTTCTGTATGGTCTCTGTTGTTTCAGCACTAAATAATAGTGGTAGGAGACTTTGCTGTTGGCATAAAATAGTCTCCCTAGTTTGGACACCTGCATGCATTTTAATGTATCTTCAATATTTGCAGATCTTTTGCTGGTATTAAGAAACCTGAACTGAAAGTATCCCTGGAGCCCAATGTGACCTATTTCTTCTACCTGAGGGCTGTCAACCCATTTGGGACAAGTGAACAAAGTGAAGCAGCTCTCATCTCAACTAAAGGTAGACCATCATTTCCTGATGTCAAAACAACGGGATTGGAGGGCAAAATAGGCAGTCATTTTTCTTTGGGAGTTATACCTGAAGTTCCCAATATGGTTGTGACCAAGTTATTGAAGTTTTTATCTCGTTAACTCAGATTTATAATGTCTTTTTTTTTCTGCTTAAAATTGGCATAATCAGGACTACTTCACTTGAAGTTTGTATATTTATGTCCTATGTAAAACTGGTGTGACCTCAGAAGCAAAAATGTTGAATTCTGTCAGAGATATGAAGTGATTAAGTATTCTTCTGGGATCTCCGTTTGCTTGAGTCTGACAGAGCACAATCAGATAAAAGTTGTCATGACCTTAAAGAAAACCTCTCACAATTAAAACCTAATGGAGTTTGAGTGATGAGGAAGCATGCAAAGCAATTTTAAAATGTAATGGATGATTCAAACTCTAAGATTTCCAGATAAATAGTGTTAAATTATGTATGGTTCTTCCAAATCAGCCTCAAAATTCAAATTTGCTATTTTGAAAAAAGCAATTGGTTGAAAATTATTCAACCGTCTTACATACTCTTAAAGACCTCTTTATCACCTAGCTGCATTTCTGAATATTAGACTGCTGTCCTAGCTTGGAAGACTCCTTGCATTTGCACCCAATTTTCTGTCACCCCTACTTGCCAGCAGACACAGCACTGTCCAGCTAAGATGGCAGTAATTGTTGCTTAACATTTTATGATTCATCTCATGTTAATGTAGCCAACCTCTCAGATCTGGTGTTTCTTTGTCATGAATTGTACCAGGAACTCGATTTCGCCTGCTGACTGACACAGCCCATCCTGCTTTACAAATCTCCTCTAATGCAACAGTTGTCCACCTTCCTGAGAAAACCAAACTCACTGGGTGAGTAGCAGCATGATGAGCACAACCACAGCCATGTGGGGCTCATGATGGGTCCCTCACTTTTATTTTTTGCCTATAGACACCTTTCAATTGACACTAATTTTGTAGAAGAACTGAATAATTTTGGTCATGTGGCCTCCGGAGTTTATGCAATTGAACCTCCTTTTCAAACACTGCAACTTCTCAATAAAGTCAGTGGTGGGATTGATGTAGGTGCTGGGAAGAATTCAGTGTCACACTAAGGAATGGCCAGGAGGTCAAAGACAGTGGTACCTACTTGGACTTTTCAATTTGTTTCAGCTCGTGGTCACTGCTTAATCCGTCTCAGACTCAAATCAATTTTTTGCTGCACTGAGAATGTCAGATTTGTAGGCTTGGTTTTTAATATATTGTAGATAGAAGTAATCCATCTTCCATAGTTTGCTTTTCTCCTGAGGGCATTACTGGTAATGTTTTCCAAAGTACTTGTGGCTTTGGAGAACTAGGAAGTGCACCTGGGATATGTTAACATGGTTGTACTAGCTGTATCCATAGGGAACATGGTGTCAGTCCCAGGACAAGCACAGGCCTAACTTGTATAACTTGTGCCATACTCATATGGCTTTTAAAAAGCTGGTTTAAGCACTTTTTCTTGCTGTTCCCACTGAATGTGTACAAGATGTTTACGACTATGTCTTCTTAAAACAACCAGAGTTTCAAGTTTGAACAAGCTTTCTTAATCTGAGGTCTTTTAGATAAGTCCGTCCCAGTGCAAAGATGAAAAGACTCTCAGTTAAATCTTTGATAAAACCCTGGAGTTAGAACAACAGAGTGCAATTCATTAGTAATTTTACATGATGCTTCATGATGTGACTGAAAGAAATATCACAATATGGTTCATCTACCACCACACTCTCTTTACTGTATGCCTCTGCCACAAACAGGTTTCCTTCAGTCCTGGGTGAGCTGCTACCTGCTCAAGGATGTCATTACTGGGAAATTGTTGTCTCTGCCTGCAGAAGCTACAGGATTGGGATTTGCTATGAGGAAATAACACAGAGCAGTGTCCTGGGGCTGAGTGAAACATCCTGGTGCATGCGGTGCTGTCCTACACAAACCAGGTAAAGAGGAGTCAGTCTGGCTACTTGGAATGTTACTTGTCCTTCAGGAGAATAAAGCTGGCAAGCCGCAAGAATCATGAGAGCAGAAAAGATTGTTCTGCTTTCTTTATGCAAATTTGAATGATAAGTAAAGGACATCCACAAAAGATCTTTAGACCTCTTAGTTTAAAAGGTTTTATAAAGCACCTTAAAAGGAAAATTAATCCCAAACAGACAATTGTAGCACCCTTCCTCCAGACAGTGAATAAAACTTAAAGGACTAGTTCGTTGCTGCTCATATCCTGGTTTGCTTCACTAAACCCCAGCAAGTGTATTTATTTCCATAAATGCAGCCTTTTTAGAACCTCTTTCCATCTGCCGGAGATGCCAAGCCTTGATAGCGAATGTTTTCTCCTGCCTTGTTCTTCACAGTGGTAGGCACTCACCTGCCACTGTTGCAGGACTGCAGGGGGCTGGGGTAGTCTGTGGTAGCAGGCCAGTGCCAGGCTGCTTGGAGGTTTATAAGGCACCACCCTGCTACTGCGCAAAGGTGCTCTTGACCTAAACAAGTGTGCTTTTTTCGGTGTGAAATCATATAGCTGTATGAACATAACTAGCTAAATGCAACATCCAAGAGGCTTTTTTTTCTAAGAGTCCAACGATGCCAAGTGAAAAGGCTCGTCAGGATGCCAGGCAGGGCTTGAAGCGATGCCTCATTTGCTTTGCCTACGTACTGAGCAAAATGCTGTTTCCACGTGATAGGCTTCTGTATGCAGCCACCTGTTAATAGATTGGAATTAAGCTGCAGGTTATTTCTGGTAAATTTCTATGGGGAGGCTCACTGTATTCCAGTTTCTGTTTTTCTGCAGCTTTCTTTACAGATTTCTTCACACTGGTGTGATGAGTGATGTCCATGTGACAGAACACCTGGCCAGGATTGGCATCCTGTTGGATTACAGTAGTGGCAGGCTATTGTTCTTCAATGCAGAGAGAGGACTGGTGCTGTTTGCCATCAGGCACAAATTCACCGATGCTGCTCACCCAGCCTTTGCCCTGGAGAAGGCAGGAGTGCTTACCCTGTGCACGGGAATGGAGCTGCCAGAGTTCGTGAAGCACAGCTAATCTCCTGCTTCACACTTTCCAGAAAACTGACAAATACAGCATCAGGGGATAGAGAGAGGAAGAGGCATGCCAGGAAGGGATAACTAGTCTTCACTGGTGAATATTATGTGCACAGCTTTCCTTCATATCATCAGTAATTGTAGTTACTGCTCAGACACATAATCACCCTGAGCCTGGAAGAAAATCTACTCCTTCAGATGGAGCATGCACCTAGTAACATACACAGCAGTACTTCTAAGGGGATAAAGAAGTTTTGTTAGATATGATAGTGTTAGCTGTCTTTTCAAAGTTAATTATGAACCCATGTATGAAATAAATGCATTTCTCATTGCAATACATGAAAGTTGTCATTTCATTATTTGCCAGGACAGTCAGAGCCTGAATCCAAGATGCATGGAAAATGTATAAAAATGTCAAAACCTGAAACATTTTATAGATTGGTATATCCTGTGCGATTGTTTGCCGGCTCTTTAATGCACAAATTAAGAAAGCTTGTACACATAGAAATCATCATGTTTGCAGAATGAGGGAGTCCCAAGTTAATTCTTCATATCAGCCATTTAAAGTCTGAGTACGCCACACCTACCTAACCTGCTCACAGCAGACTAACAGCTACCTGACTGTGTCAGTAAATATCTGTGCTCGTGAATAGCTACTCATGAAACACATATATGAGAAAACTTGGTAAGAGGGGTAAAAGTCTTCCCTTGTGTTTTTCATCCTCATCTTGTTGTGTAAATGGTTTTAATGGTGAAGGGAATATTGCTACTCAGGACCTTGTGGATTACCACTCTTCTGTCACTGCGTTTTACCTTGGCTCTTACAAATTTGACACGTCTAATTTCAGGCTTGTGTACATTTTCCTGCATCTGCCCTTCTCTTTCCTGTTATCCACTCTAGCACCAGCATCATGATACTGAGATGCAGTGTTTCAGGGCTGACAAAACAGGCAGGCTAAAATTGGTTGATGTCATCACCGGAATAGGATGCTTATTTTCCCCCTTGGCTTTTTCAAACTGTTTTTCCAAGCACTTCACACATTGTTGGTATGGCTGTCTTCCTGCCTGTCTCAGGGGCTGAAAGCACAAATGCCAGTGGTGCTGAACTCCAGTGAGCACTGAGGAGAAATTAATCTTAAAGCAGGCAGGCAATATTTTCATGTAGTGCCTGCTCTGGAGATTTTGGCCTCAAGGGACTCTGTTGCCAGACTCATTTATGAGCTCAGCTGAAGAGCTGTACTCTCTGAATTAAAACAGGTTTCAGGAGTGTAATAGAGTTTGCAGCTGAAAAGAGGAGTTAAATGAGTTACAATGAGGCTTTTGCTTTTTATGCTCAGAGAAGGTGCCTGCTGCTGTTGGTTTATTTATGATTTAACACCATCAAGGCATGTGTTCTCTTCTCCAGCCTGCTGCGTATGCTTGTCGTCCCAGGAGAACACAGTCCAGACTGTCATAGCTAGCTCAGGCAAGTCTGAGCTTCATTAAGGCAACACAAAGAGGATCCTGTGGCCACCTATTTTAAACTGGAGCTCTTTCTGATTTTTCAATGAAAGGGTGCCAGTTCTGAGTCCCTGTCAAGGGAGAGAGTGAAATAAAAAAGCAGGATTGTTCCCTGTTGTCTCAAGTGAGTGTTTTGTAGAGGTGTGGAGGATGGTGAGAAAAGGTCCAGGATTAATTGGGAAAGAAAGACAGAAAGGGTCTTGGGGGTAGCATTACTCTGAAGGCTGAAGAGGAGGAGGCGACAGAAGGTAGGCTGGAATCTCTCACAAAGCAGATGGTGATAAACTAAGAGGCAGGTCAGTGGTGTCAGCAGGGTGTGTTCCTCAGGCTCCTGCAGCCAGTGAGCTCACCAAAGGTTTGACTACCTCCAGAGCTTGAAATAAGCCTGCAATATCCCAGTACTGTGCCCTCCTCACCCTGATCACTGTCATTCCAAAAGTGGGACTGCTTCATGGACACCAATATGATATATTGACAAGGGGAGAGACAGTGATTAGAGAACAAAATGACAGGAAAAATTACCTGGATGTTTTTTGCAATGTAGGCAAGAAGCAATTGCCTTGTCAAAGGCAACTATATGTTTGTAATTAGCAGTTTTAAATTGAAGAGTGAGAGCTTTGTCTATTGCCAGACATTATCACTCAGGTACTACCACAGCACTTGAGCTTGGCAAAATGTTTCTATTGGGGGCACCTCATTCTTAGAAATATTTGGTTAATTTGAAAAAATGGCCTGTTTTCTTCATGAATTTTGTATAAGGTCCAGCTTTTAGACTGAGAACTATTAAAAAGTGTATTTACTGTTTATGTGAAAGCTGGGTAAGTTAGTTTAAAATAAAAGTGTCACTCAAAGAGCTTAAACAGTACTAATTTGAATGTCTAAATCTGGTCTTTAAGCTATGCCAGATGAAGAAGTCCTGTTCAGAAAGATGGAACAAAGTGCGTGCTAAACAGGAAACTGTATACAAGTTAATATTCAGTATAAGGAAAAAGCTCATATTAGTGAAGAAAGCAGACCCTGCAACAAAGCTGCAACTAAGCTGCTAGGACTTACAGTATATGGTGCAAAGTCTCCTGCCCTTGGAAATCTTGGAGGTACATTTGCTGTGATATTTTATTTGCCTGATGGGCATTAAGTTCAGGAACTCACTTTCACATCAGTGTACAGTGTGGTCCATATCTTTGCATTCAGATGAACTGAGATCTTGACGTTTGTTGCACGCACTTCTTTCTGATCTTTGTAGCTTGTACACTAAAAGAAAAAGACAACAAACTCCCAGTCACTATATTTTTATTGTGTTTCATGAATTTAGCATTTAGTAATAGCTCAAAACCAGCAAAGAATGTTACTTAGCTTGGCTGATAGTCACTGAGATTTCATTAAAATATTGACAGGGTTGTGTGGTATCCGTACACAGTCTAGTCATCATTCCATGCTTAAAACGACATTGTAAAAGTTAAACATCTGTAAAAGATTTCACCAGTTATTTGGGGTTTATTTTCATTCTGAAGTACAAAAGCTGATACCTAACAACGGAAGCATTGTTAATAAATAATTGGACTGACCTGAACCACATTTCATTAAAAGGAAAAATTTCATCTCACTTCAGCAGGTTTTAGATTAGGCTTGTAAACCCCTGTGCACTGAAATGAGAATATAGGCTTGACTATAAAGAGAGAAACATTAATTTCTACTGTCAAAATAGGGCTGAACTGAAATATTGCTAGTATCAGTGGTATTGATCCACAAATCTCGCTTAGGTCAGTGTGCCCCAGAGAGAGTTTAATGCTTCCGTGCAACATCAGGCAGACGTTGGCCATGCGTCGGCAAACTGCAGCACGTGCGCTGCGTGCGTGGGCAGGAACTGCTCTGCTCTTGAACTAGCTGTCCTTTCAGTATGATTTGTACTGAAAATGGTCAAATAATGCCTTATTTTAGAAACTGGTACATTAACCCCCCCAGACCACCATTGTTGAAAACTGTGTGCATATCATCACTAAATCTGTTGTAAGACAGATAGTCAATAACTTGTTGCTAAATCCACAGTCCTGTGATATTGCCTGTAATATACATATGAAATATTATTTCTATTAGCATTGCAGGGGTTTTTAATAGGTACGTAAAGATGGATTTAAGAGTAATGTGAAATTAGGATACTTCAAATCATTCTCACTTCAGACTAATAAGTAGGACCTGTAGCATGTTGAGGTTTAAATTTTGTTTGAAAAATCACATTCGGTGGTGTAATCATGATTGCATTACTCTCATTTTTCTGATGGATTTACTGGCTGTGGAGAATCCCAGTATGCTCAGATAGTCACAGAGCCACCAAGGAAGAGAGAGTGACTCTCCACTTCCAGCCTTGTGCTGTGGAAGAGATACTGAACTAGTAAAGTACCTGCATTTTTCATGTTGAGTTTGTCCAGTTTTACGGTCCAATGAAAAGTAGTATTTGCTGACCAGAGATTACTCTGCAGGGCAGTTTCTGCAGGACACAGTCTGGAAGGAAATGGAACAGATACCCTAGACATTGAAGATCATCTAGTTCCAACCCCTTTGCCCGTAGGCAGGGACACCTTCTACTTGACCAGGTTGCCCAGAGTTCCATCCAGCCTGGCCTTGAACACTGCCAGGCATGAGGCATCTACAGCTTCCTTCGCCAACCTGTTCCAGTGCTTCACCCTCACATAGAGAATTTCTTCCTAATATCTAATCTATACCTGCCTTTTTTCAGTTTAAAGCCATCCCCCTTGTCCTGTTGCTGCATGCCCTTGAAAAATGTACCTCTTCCAGCTTCCTTGTAGGCTCCCTTCAGGTACTAGGACGTGTTATAAGGTCTCTCTGGAGCCTTCACTTCTCCAGAACAGCCCCAGCTCTCTCAGAAGAGGTGCTCCATTCCTCTGATCATGTCTGTGTCCCTGCTCTGAAGTCACTCCAGCTCTTCATTAGAAGGGGCCGCAGAGATGGGCACAGCACTCCAGGGAGAGCCTCGGCAGAGCAGAATGAGCTCCCTGGACTGCTGGCCACGCTGCTTTTGATGCAGCTCGGGATGTAGCTGGCTTTTTGGGCTGCAAGTGCCACACTGAGCTTCTTGCCCATCAACGCCCCTGAGTCCTTCTCCTCAGGGCTGCTCTCCATCCTTCCTCCACGCAGCCTGTGCTGGTGCTTGTGCTTGCCCTCGCCCAGGCGCAGGGCCTTGCACTTGGCCTTGTTCAGCTTCATGAGGTTCGCACAGGCCCAGCTGTCGAGGCCTTGCAGGCCCCTTCGCATGGCATCCCCTCCCTCCCCGGAGCGGAACACACCTCAGAGCTTGGTGTCGGCAGCAAACCTGCCTTCAGCAAATTTTCAAGTGAGTAACCACTCTGGAACCACCTCTTCAAAAACTATACCTTCCTTTCCAGGACTTGTTTTACAGACATGCTCTAATACGTATTCTTCTTAACCTTGAGGGAGCAGTGCTGCAAGCAGAGGAGTCACTTACAGAGCTGTCGATGCAATAGTTAGCTGAAAAATTCATCCTGCCAGGCTGCTACCACACAGCTGAGGAGCGAGGGATGGAGAGCTGGGCCTGCCCACAGCAGGCTCGGGAGGGAACTGGCTTCTGCTGAACAGGCAAGAAACCAGAGTGGCTTTTAATATCGGGGCTGGTAAAAGGAGACCTCTGTCTGAGCATGACTTCACACGGCCCAGCCTTCTGAGGTTGTAAAAGTCTGCCTCATGAGCCCTAGTCAGAAGGCACAGTGCATATGTAGTCCCACAATTCTTACTTTCATTTTCATTGTGAAGAGGAGAACTACATTTTGAAGTAAAATTAATGGAGATTATTTTACATAATTCTGTACCATATTTTAGATATGGATATGTCTGGTTCCCACTATCCTTTNCTAAAAAAAAAAAAGATTAAAAAAAAAAAAAAAAAAAAAAATTAAAGCAGCCTTAAAAAAAAAAAAAAAAAAAAAAGGGAAAAAACAGCTAGAAGGAATTATTTCTGAATACTTTTTAACAAGAGAGGGAGCTTTGCATCTGTTCCAACAGCATCCACTGCTGCTGATGTCCCACACTGGCTACCAGTATCATTCTCTTTTCCCATTAAGGTTTTTTTCTGAAACAAATATTAATAAAAATATTTCAAACAAGATGTGCAACTAGAATTGTTAATAACTAATCAGTGACTGCTAGTGTTTAGGAAATAATCTCTGTCACTATTTCCTGTATAAGGTGAAGGCTTTCCTTTCAAGGCAAAGAATGTGTGTTAAGTGAAGAGCTCTCTGTGCTTTGACCATAGCAGAACTATCACAGAAACCCATACTAGTAGCCTGCCCAGCTACAGAAGAAGCATTACTGTCTGGGTTATAAAAGCAGCTTTTGGAAGTTAAACTGGAACATTTATTGGGCATAAAAAACCACAAAAAACCAAAACAAAACAAAACCTCAAAGAAAAAAATAAAAAGGTAAATAGTGTCACAAAGCCCCAAGTGAAAAATTTACATTTTTAATTCAGGGCTGTATACATCTATTGCATGCTTCTCCAGCATAAACTGGTGCTGCATTCTGTGATTTCAATGCAGAAGACTCAGCCTTGCTGCCTGGCACTGCAGTTATTTTTGCACACATTCAGTAACTTCAGTAGAGCCTGAGTAGGCTGGGCATGTTGATCACATGTGGCTCATTTGGGCAACTAAAGAGCAATAAATCAAGCAATTCCTCAAAATGTGAGATTTCTAGGACACCTGCATGGTGTAAAAATGCCACCAGCTTTACTTCCTGTTGTTCTTCCACAGTTGCTGGACCCTAGGAACCTCTATAGAAGGAGCACAGCAGTTAGTATCCGTCTGAACAACATTCCTGCTGCAGAAAACATTCAGGCTGGAAGATTTACTTTTCACTTTAAATCATGCCCAAAGTTAACAGTTCAGCTATAAGGACAAAGGTGGGTAAGTCACAGTAAATTTACTGGGGGAAGAAACCAAATCACTAAAAAGGTCCTCTTTCCCAGTTACTCTGCCGAGTACTTTAGAGTTGTGGCCCATTGTAAGGAAGTATTTGATGTTCTGCTACCAAATGCTGCCTTTCCCACAACTTTGTAGTGTATTTCTCATCTTTAAAAATGCAGGATCTCTGCTAACAGCAAAATGAGTTACAAGAAATCCCATGAATTTGTACAGAGCTCTGTCTTTGGCATAATTTTTACACTGTTGTTTTTCAAACAGGACTAGAAATAATTTAAGATCTTCACATTAGTGAAACTCTTCCCTTAACTAGTATATTTTTGACTTGAATTAAACAGCCTAGCTTTAGCTTTCAAAGCTTAAAATAGTTATCTGCCTTTTACAGTTTAGTTTCTGTGTTTTAAGGTGGTACGCATGCTCTGTTCATATAGTAACCACAAGGCAACTCTGTTATCTGTAGTGCAGTGGTTATGGGGGACATTAAAGATTATGAAATAATGGGTTAAAGGCTGCAACAATCAAAAGGATGAAAGAGTGGCACCACCCATGTATAAACAGCAGAATGTTCCATAGGGAAGCAAAACCTCAGAGGTGTTACTGAGTATTACTGATATTACCCAAGGACAATGTGAGTGCTGACTTTTACAGTACAAGGAAATGAGTGAATAGGAAAGAGAGATATGTTTGATGTTAGCACCAGGTCTTATTTTTGTCAACTTGTAACAGGCATGTAACAGCACATTAATGGCTGGACATTGCACTCAGTGCCATGGTCTAGTTGACAAGGTGAACTAGATCAGTCAAAGGTTGGACTTGATAATATTAGAGGTATTTTCCAACCTAAATGATTCTGTGATTCTGTGAACTATCTCCTCTTTTTAATATACAGTTAATTAGATCTGTTAATTAGATACCAGTGGATCATATATGTATGCATTGGAATAGCAAAAGTTTTGTCATACTCATGCACTGAAATTAATCTAGAGCAACAGCTCCCACTCTACGGCTTGACATAGTCTGGTTCCTTGGATACCCCACACCAGCTGAGAACTGTAGAACAGCCAAAGACTGTCCTCTGAAAAGGACAGTGATGCTGAAGTGCAGTTGCACCTCTTTAGCCCTGCAGAGGGGCAGCAGGGTAAACCACCCCTCTCAACCCTAAGATCAGGGCAGCAGAAAACTAGGAATGACAAAATGTCAAGTTCCAAAGCAGGTAGCACAAAGACTACAGAATGTGCTGGCATGTGGAACAGCTAGTCTTCACCAAGCAACAGATCCTAACCACAGCTGAAAATGGTAACTGTGATGAGTACTTGACTTAGAGCAATTTCACAGCTATGTGTCTCTTGCTGTAATTCTGTAAGAGTGCAATTATTGTTCTTCATGTCTTACTGACATTTGCACCGTCTAGCTGTGACAAGTAGGCTTTTTTTTTTAAATGAAAAAAAAGGTTTGTAAGGAAATTCTTGACTTGCTGTGTGCAACTAGCATTCTGCAATCCCTTCTATGAGCTTTCCTGTTCTCCCCCATGTGGGGAAAGTGCTTGTACCATGAATCCAGGCCAGTTCTGGTACCAGAGTATGTGGTATGTCATCCCCACTGAATTGTGTCTGCTTGGCTATCAAAGGCTGGTTGGTTGGCTTGCTGGTGTGCTAAGTCAAACAGTAACTTGTTTAATCTCACCTACCTTTCATGGATTAGCCCATACATGCCTACTTTTTGCTTTTGAATGTTTACACTCTGCTTGCAGTTCCTTGATCCCACTGATAGTAATATCTTGCAAGACTCCAAGGCATGGACAACTGTGCTCTGGAGCCAAGGATTGTGCTGAAGTAGGAAGAGGAGCTTTCCTAAACTGGCAAGACCTCAAAACTAGAACAGAGAGAGATATGCCAGCCCCCACTGCCCTGAGCAGGAAGCAGTGGAGCCCTGACTCAGAGGCAGCTCTGACTCAGTGTGGGCAGCACTAAGAGTGACAGTGGCCCCCCACACGTACAAAAGCCACCCCCAGGAAGTACAAGCAACCAGAGCATGGTGCAGCAGCTCACAAGGAAGGGTGCACTGGGTGGGTGCTGAGGACTGCCAGCTCCAACACTTAGCTCAGCTGGTGGTCATCACTCTTGCTGAAGAATCTTGGTTTACACTCAGCCAAAAGTCACATCGTTTCTGTGCACCAAAAAGGATGGGGTGGCCCAGATGGAGCTCTCACAGAAACATGGAGCTGTCCAGGTCTCAGGGTGTAGGGAGTGCCAGAGCCTGGCACTGCTCTTAGAGGGCAGCAGAGAAGACGGTTGTGTGAGATGTGGACAATCTGTTCATCCTGGTGGCAGAGCTGGAAGAGGAAGGCTAAAGGCTGAAAAGTGCTGGGGACTCTGAGGAGGAGATCGACTGGTACAACTCTACCACCCCTTGGACAAACACACCTGCCATCCAGATCACAAGAAGCAATGGATCCTCTACCCTCTCACCACCAGGGAGAAAGAGTGGACATCAGAGATGGAGGTGAATTGAAATGAGGTTCTGCTTGGGGTGGCAGGCAAATCTTGACTTACCTTACCTCCTCAAGATGCCCTTATACAATAGGTATGAGGCTCTGGAATTCAAGGACCAGGGAAAAGAGAATGTGGATGGAAGTCCATCCAGGTTGGAGTAGTTGCCTAGGGCAGGGGCACCAACCCCCTGCATCATGATTACCTTAGTTAAGAAAAAAAAAAAAAAAGAAGAAGAAGAATAGTCATTTGTGGCTCCCTTCTCAGAAGAAGAGAGGGCCCCATGTGCTGACTGGATCCAACCCATAGGGGAGTGTTCTGCCTTCCTGGGGCCACATCGCCGAAAAGCTTTCCAGCTTGGTACAGCCCATGATTATTACCTGCTGGTCGTTTTCCAGGTGGGCAGCTACAGAGCCATGAGAAGCCTGCAGACAATCGATCATAGAATCACAGAAATGTTTAGTTTGAAAGGGACCTTAAAGATCATGTCTTTCCAACCCTCCTGCCATGGCATGCCATTTATTAAATCAGTTCCCCATCAAACCTGGCCTTGAACACTTCCAGGGATGGAGCATCTGCAAGTTCTCTGGGCAACCTGAGAAATGCATCAGCAACAAAAGGAAAGCCAAGGAGAGTCTCCATCCTTAGTGTTTGGTGGGGGAACCAGTGATAAAGGATAAGGAAAAGGATGAGGTACTCAATGCCTTCTTTGCTTCAGTCTTTAATAGCAAGACCAGTTATCCTCAAGGTACCCAGCCCCCTGAATCTGGAAAACAGAGATAGGGAGCAGAATGAAGCCCCAAAATCCAGGAGGGAACTGTCAGTCACCTGTTATGCCACTAAGACCTGCACAAGTCCATGGTGCCAGATGGGATCCACCCAAGAGTCCTGAGGGAGTTAGTGGAAGAGCTTAAACAAGCTACTTTCAATCATTTACCAGGAGTTCTAGTCAGCCAGGGAGGTCCCAGGTGACTGGAAGATGGCAAATGTGACACCTTGCAAGAAGGATTGGAGGGAGCATCAGACCAGAGCCAGACCTCCCTGCTGGGGAAGGTCATGGAGCTGAGTTCATCCTGAGTGCCATGACACAGTGTATGCAGGACAGCCAGAGGCTCAGGCCGAGCCAGCAGGGGTTTGTGAAAGGCAGCTCCAGCTTGGCTAACCTGTTCTCCTTCTGTGGCAGGGTGACCTGCTTTGTAGATTAGGAAGAGCCTGTGGATGTAGTTTGCATGGACTTCAGTGAAGCTTTTGTCACTGTCTCCAACAGCATTTGCCTAGAGAAACTGGCAGCCTTTGGCCTGGAGAGGTGCACTGTACATGGATTAAAAACTGCCTGGATGGCCAGGCCCAGAGAACAGTGGTGGTGAGTGGAGCTGCATGCAGCTGGTGATCAGTCACCAGTGCTGCTCCCCAGGGCTCAGCACTGCCGCCAGTCCTGTTTAATGCCTTTATCAGTGAACCGAATGGGGGGATCGAGTGCACCTCAGTCAGTCTGCAGGTGACACCAAACTGGATGGGAGTGCTGATCTGCTGGAGGGCAGGAAGGCTCTGCAGAGGGATCTGGGCAGGCTGGATCAGGGGCTGAGGCCAATGGGGTGATTGCTATGAGGAGCAGTTGAGACAGCTAGGGGTGTTTAGCCTGGAGAAAAGGAGCCTCAGAGGGGAACTCATTGCTCTCTATAACTCTCTGAAAGGAGGCTGTAGATAGGTGGGGATTGGTCTCCTCCCGATTAACAAGTGATAGGACAAGAGGAAATGGCATTAAGTTGTACCAGGAGAGGTTTAGATTAGATATTAGGGGGAAAAATCATGGAAAGCATGGTAAAACCATGGGGAAATGGTTTAGTGGTGAACAGTAGTTCTGGGTTGATGGTTAGACTTGATTATCTTAGAGATCCTATCCAACCTTAATGATTTTAATAATTCTATGACTATCTACAGCCTGTAGATACAAACTTACAAGTAAGGAAACTAGTAGCCATAGCAAGTCTTAAATTTTCTCTCACATTTCTTCTTCAGCCTGTAGTGACAGCACTGATTTCTGTTTCTGCAAGTGTCTAATTCAGTGACTGCAGCAATGTGAGAAGCACTCTCACTTTCTCCTGTTTTAATCTACAGTCAAAGCATGCACGTGTGGGAGTATATCATGCAAGTATGGCTTCACAAGGACTGACAAATTCTTAAAACACTTTCCTCTGATTGCATTCCTGGAATGACCCTAGTGCAACTGATGAATATTTGGACAGTTTTATGCCAGCTCATTAGTTCTTGTAACTGAGATTGAGGAAAAGGGAAGAGCATTTAATTAAAAAAAAAAAAAAAAAAAAAAAAAAAAAATCCTCAAAAAAAATTCAAAAGAAAAGAGCTGTGTGGAACTTTCAGGGAGAACAGCAGAAGACAGAGTAATGTTTCTAAGACATATAATTCTGAGTTAGTAACTCGAACAAGATGGGTCTGCAGTAGCTGGGGTGCTGTTTTAGAGCAGTGTCCAGGAAAGGGTTGAAGGGCTGAGACTGGAGGATGACAAGGGCTTTTGGTTGCAAAGGCACCAGCACGGACAGGGCTGTCAGTATGGACTCTGTCCAGGGGGCCCTGCTTCACAGGTCTCTAGGACAGGTGGCCCAGTGGATGCTCAAGATACTTAGACAGCTCTATTCTGGTGGCTGGGAGGGGGAGGTGGGGAGGCTGGAAAGCATTGCCTGCAGTAGTTTATGCTTTGTTTTTGAAACAAATGCTATCCTAAAGCTTCGGCATCTTTATTCAAATTCCTCTCACCACTGCAGGTCATAGCAGCTGTCAGGTTCATCTTCAGGGTTGGCTGCACTCTGCCCTGTGTGCAGGGCAGAGACATTGGGATGCCCTGGGGCTGCTTGGCATCTCCCCAACTGCCCGTTTTCCCAGTGGTGGGCTCTCTGCAGGGGCTCGGGCCTTTGGCACGGGGTTTAGTGCTGCTGCAGGGATCTGCTGGCCACCTGCTCCCTGGACACAGCCTTTTCCCAGCAGGGGACCAAGCTGGCCATGGCCTCCGTGTAGTTGCTGAGTGCCCTTATGTTGTTCGGGACGTGGCTGAAAGGCTGCCTGCAGCGCGGTCACAGCTGTCACGGCAGCTCACTGCAGGATGCAGTGGCAGCAGAAGGCATGGAAACATCCATCAACAAGGGCTGCGTTTCTGATGCCGCTGGAGCTGGGGTAACGTGCCACTGGTTCCCAGCACCCTGCCCACTGCAGCTGCCTGGGGATGGCTGTTGCAGCAAGGCGCTCAGCCTCTGGTTGTCCCCAGCACCCAAAACCATGTCCTGCCAAGAGGGGTGTTCAGAGATTTCTTGGCACTACAAATGGAAAAGCAAAGAAAAACTCAGAAAAAAGTGGGAGAAGGAAGTCAAAAGCCTCACAAATAGTTTCCTTGAAGTCTGAAAAGTGGCAGCAGAAGCAGCACTGTGGAACAGCCATCCTCAAGGGCTGCCTTTCCCATCTCCCTGTCTTCCTCAGGTCCCCTCAGGAAAGCTGCCCATAGTTCAGGACCCCCCACCCACTCTATTGCTTCCCCAAAAACATCCACAGCTTGAGCAAGCACAGGGTACTTGAAGGAGGCAGCCAGGGAAGGTGGAGTAGCAGGCTGGTCACCTTAAGTGGCACCCACAGTTGTGGCATAGCTGCCACAGGGAACTGCAGCATGCCGCCAGCCAAGGCTTGGTACAGAGGTGGCATTCCAGTCAGAGGTCCACAGCCCTGATGGACCTCCAGGACCCACAGGTCCTTTTCTGCATAGCTGCTTTCCAAGCAGTCCATTCACTACATATATGGGTGCTTGTTCCTCCCCAAGAGCAGGACTCTGCAATTCCCCTCATTGAACATGATGTTTTTTTCACCCCATTTCTCCAGACTGTCAGGGGCCCTCTGGCCAGCAGCATTACTTCTAGCATATCAACTGTTCCTCCCAGCTGCCTGTCATTGGCAAACTTGCTGAAAGTACACTGTGCCTCAATGTCCTATTCATTACTAAGCAATATTAGACCCAGGACTGAGCTCCTGGGGTACACCAAATGTTACTGGCTTTCAACTACACTTTATACCATTGATCCCTGTGCTGAATCCACCTGCCCAAGCTTGTAACAAAAGTATCCTTTGTAACCCCTTCAAAAAATTATTTTAAGTTGCTACAGTAAAATTAGCACTATATAATGGAAACTTTGCATGAAATCACATCTCAGTGGGATGTTTGAGCTTCACCATGACATTCCGGTGAGGCAGATCCCCAAGATTTTGTGGAGGTCTGATGCCCACATAGATACTGCTTAGCAACCAAGAGCTTCTTTAGGAGAAAGCAAATCCTTTGCAGCCTGGGAGCTGGGTGCTGTGACTTCCATCCAGGAAGGAGGCGGAGAGCTGAAACTGTAAAGTGAGTGGCTCATGGCTCATTCATCTCCAAGAAGATACCAATGGCTTTGTACCTCACCCCATGATCTGTGTTGCTATCTGAACCCAGCTCAGCTCAGAGCCAACCATTGCCTTGCAGACTTCTCTGGTGCTCTGAGGACATGAGGAATGCTCACTTCTTTTCCTCCAGAAAATTTTTGCTCATAGGTCTGCAACAGAAGTCCTGTTGTCAGAACCTAGACTGTTCTGAATGTTTGTCCAAAGTTTATTAATTTCCTCGGCTCAGGTAGTATTAGCCTAGCCTTGAGGAGCACTGGCCATGTACCTAGTGGGGAGGTGGGGCCAGCTGAGGCTCAGTACTTGCTTGTCATCGTGAGAATCTGTCCCTTCACCCATAAAATTACCACAGGAGACCTGATTCCTAACGTGCAGTGTCTACTGATTTTTCAGAGCTCTAGAAGGGGCTTTGCAAAGAGACAGATGAAGGAAAGGAGAAATTGCTGAGCCAGACCAGGAGCAACAGTTATTTTCTAGTGAGTGATGGGCACATCCAGAGATGTCTGTCACGGTCCTGTCTGACACAGTCCATTCGGATTATGCTGCGGCTGCAGGACCACTGGCAAAGAGATGCTTGTCCTGGTTATTGACACTGTCTGGACTCCCATTGGTACGCTGAGCCTTTTCTGGAGGATAAAGAATATGTCGTCTTTCCCTGTAATTGTAGCTTTTCCAGCCATGAAAACAACACTCTTGTATACAAAGAGGAGATGAAAGGGAAAAAATATGCTGTGTTTCAAATGTTCTCTGTGTTAAAAGCTGACTCTAAATCTTTGATAGCACCTTTGCTAACTTATCTCATGCTTTTCATTTTTTCTGTAATTTTCATTTTCCTTTAATAGGTCCATTTTGATATGGATTTACAATGCACTGCCTCTTCTTAGGGTCACTTCTGTCAATATTAAGAGGTTGCCTTGGAATTCCTTCTATAAATATTGCGGCAGCCTTAACCAGCATCTTATATGATCTGTTGCAACATTTTAGAGCTATTTTTAGGGCCACAGTCTTTAAGGATGGTGTGCAGACTTCACAATCATTTTGCTCAGGGAAGTTCTCTTGTCCAATGAAATTTTAAATTTTATAAGCTCTTTGAAAAACAATCTGGTGTTTGATGTTCCTTGTGGTTCCATATTTTTTACTTGTGCCAAATGTAAATGTTCCTTGCTATACTATAAGCAAGCAACATACACAAAGGTCTATTTCTTTCCATTTTGCAGATACTGATTTACATTGTTGTGTCTCTGTAAAATATTCTCTCTGCATAAATCCAATGGGTAATCTATTTTCTCACAAGTTTTGTTTCCATACCTCTCAACAGCACCTTTTCATTTTCTGTATGCTCCCCAACTGCTGTACCCTTTTTGTAGTTTGGTTTTTCCCTGACATCTACTGACTAATACAAGAAATAGAGACCAACTAGTGCTGAGTCAAGAGGAGTATTTTCCCTGAAGTCTTACTTATGTTTATGTACTCCCATAAAATATATACCTTTTGTACAATAGTGCAGCTTACGATCCAGTGAAACTTACAAACCTGTTCCCAAATTACTGCTGCCATCCATTACTGTTCACATCCTAGGCATCGGTAGCTGTGTATTCTTACCTAGGAGTTTTTCCTCTTGTTCTTCGGATAGGGTAGGATTATTCTGGGCTCTTCTTCTATCATCCAACACCCTTACACCACTGTGACTGTCCCCAGGCTCTGTTGTAGGTTCCTGTAACAGCATACAAATCACTGAAGTTATTCTGAAATAGCAGTGGACTCAAAATTCCTTCTCTCATCTGGGTATTTTGGAGATGAAAAACATGTATTTTCCAATTAAAAAATTATAAATAATATTTCTTTTCAAGAATAAATTTAGTTTCTGGTCACCTGTGTTCTATAAGAGAGTAAATATGTAGCAGGAAGAATAGAACTGCACAGAAGGTTGCTGTCAGGAGCCATGACTAGGTGCATTTTTGCCACTCCCTTTGTCTCCGCTTTTCTTCATCAGAGAAGGAATTTGAAGGATCTCAACCAATGGTGATACTGTTCTCACAGCTCTTAAGAAGCTTATTTCATTTTACACACATATGGCCTTCAATTGGGACAGCGGTGCTGTATTTGTCTTTAGAGAGAGAAAAAAATATTTGTAAGAGAAAATGGCAACTTTTCCTTTTTGATATGCTGTATGAAGGACAGCATTGTGGTACAAATACGTTGTTCAGCTGAGGCTATACAATTTTGGAAAAATAATTTTGTCAGAAATGAATGAGATTACAAGAGGAATATCCTGTCAGTGGTATTGAAAGTGAAATCTAGGTCAGTTCACTGGCAGTTCATCCACCTTTATGCTTTCATAGCAGTGCTCCATATAGAAGGGGGAGAGGGAAAGAATTTTCTATCTCATATGTGACTTTGCTGTTCTTGGAACAGCCTGATCCTTCACATAAAATAAAAAAGCCTTATGGGCAGAGGCCACTGATACCCAACAGCTGGGATTAGCCAAAAAATTATGTTCCAGACATATCCTATTTCCTTTACCTGTGCCACACTCTTGGAGTGGCACTGCTACTAGCACTCTTCTGTATGTGGCACCAAGAGTGTCTGCCTGTTCTAGACATGGGTGGTTATTTTTGGTTGAACAAAAGAAGTAGTGAGGTCCTCTGTGTGTCAGTGATGTGCACTTGCAGTAAGAAAGTATTTTACATCATTCTCTGACAGATGACAACAGTGATCATTACCTGCCCTGAAAACCATGTAGGATGGGATATGCAAGACGAGAGACTGTGTGATAGTTCCAGAAGGAAAAATAAGCAGAGGAGACCTTGGTAGTCTCATCCTATTTTTTGTTAGTCATAGTCTGAAAGATCTGAGGGGTAAATCTGTAACCAGATCCACTGAAGCTGAGGACAGTAATTGTGAACAGGGGGCCAGGACTTGGCATCTGTTAAGTGAGTCTCTAATAGGTTTTGGTTGGTTCCAGCTGCTGTCATCTGAAAGACATTCTGAGTAAATTGTACTATTTAATTATTTTGGTGTATGGTAATGTTTCTGAATGTGTTCCAGGAACAGTGGCAAAAAATATCTCCACTCTGCTAATGAGTAAAGTTGTTAGCTTCTACAGAGGCCAGCTTCCCAATATCATTGAAATGCCAGGCATTCTGAGTCAGTCTTGATCATCAGTTTGGGAAAAAAATTCACTCCTTTTCTGAAAAATAGCATGAGAGACGAGTGACCTCCCGATAACTCTGCTGTTCCTCAGAGCTGGGGAATTTGGTGTGAAGCACAGCACAGCTTCCTGAGGCTCAGGATGGGCCATGTGACAGACCACTCTTTTATGCCCCAATGCTGCAGGTACAGATAAAGATATTTTAGCCTCCATGATGCTAAATATCCTTTCCCCTCTGCACAGCCTAAGACTGTTTTTCTTTTCTGCCCTTCTTCCTTCTCAGGCAGTGGTAACCACCACCAGTGGAGCTCTGATTTACTTTTCCATTTGACTTTTCTTTTATGCCACTTTTCATTAAATGCTTCAGAAAATCCAGGACAGGCTCTGTGCTGACAGAAGTTAAGCCCTTGTGAAGAGATGGTGGATTCATATTTGAACAGCTTAGTCTGGAACTTTAGCCCCAATAAAATGTTATGCAAAGTAGTTGGTTCTTCTTAGTTGGCTTGTCCGATGGCTACATACGTGTCCCTGCCTCACACCAGGATCTGGAATGGCCGGCCTCAGGAAACCTCCGTGTGGGATTTTGCAAAGCCTCCTATCACACTGCCCCTGCTGCAACTACAGAGAGCCAAAGACAAGTGAGCACCAAAGGACTCAGGTCCGAAGGTGTGTACTTAAGTTCTAAGTTTATCCAGTGTCCCTAACTGGCCATGTAACTCCTTACTTCAACATACTCTCTGTCTTAATATCAAGTATATCTCTAAAATTAGAACTAACAAGAATACTAAGAAAACTGAAGAGGGAGATAAAGTGATTTAAAATTCTAAAACTGAAAACATTTTTCTCTTATGCATTTGATATGAAGAACAGATGGTCCTCCAGAAAAAAAAAAAAAAAAAAAAAGAAAAGAAAAAGAAAAAAAAAGAAAAAGAAAAAGAAAAAGAAAAAAGAGAAATTTCAGGCAGAAGAAAGGAGCCTAGAATGAGTCTCCCACTGCACTGGGACCATGACCAACTGAAAGGCTAATGCAATTGATTGTTCTGTAGAATGGAAATGTCCATCACTTAGTGGTTCTGTTTGCAGAGAAAACAACTCTGTTTGTTGAGTTTTTTTAATTCATAGTTGTGTCTTATAATTTTTTTCTTAGTAACGAGTGTACAACAAAATCACATTATGTGGTGCTGAAATACACTGTCAGTTGGAAGCCTTAACTGGTCTTCTTAGGATGCGTTTTCGTGACTAATCTATATGTGCAAGAGCTAGACAATCTCTCTATAATGATGTTTAAAATGGGATTGTCATTGTGAAGACAAAGAAGCAAATAGTAAGACCTCTTATTTTCTTGATCCTAAAATACACTCTATTTCCAGCCCTCAAGACATTTGCTTTGTAGGTCAGTGTGTGTCTAAGAAGCTGAATTGTTCTTCTCCAGAGATTGCTCTGAAAAGCTCAGTTGTTATTAACTAAAACCACTGC
The DNA here is from genome assembly GCA_013397895.1 of Origma solitaria. Taxonomy (NCBI): domain Eukaryota; kingdom Metazoa; phylum Chordata; class Aves; order Passeriformes; family Acanthizidae; genus Origma; species Origma solitaria. The sequence continues at coordinate 107,400 of VZRL01006296.1, read as the reverse complement.
CACCAAAATGTAAACCACACTGAAATGGGTTTGGCCTGTAAGAAATTATTTGTCTGCTTCAAAAAACCTAGTATTTCTCTTTCCTGATGTCTAATGATGAACAATTGGAAAGTGAAGGACCAGGTATACTTTTCTTGAAGTCAGTGCATTACTTGCCTTACCGGACACCACAAAGTCTGTCAGAAATCCAGACCATCTTGTCTTCTTTTCCTTCTGTATGCACAGCCCTCTTAAGCCTCTTTCTATTCATATGCAAGTAATCTTGAAAGCGGAAGCCAAGCAACTGGTTCTCCTGTGTTAAATTTTTATTTAAAACAATTTGGTTATTAGCAATTTATGCTGGCTTGGTGTCCCACCATTCTTCTGTGGCAGGCCTGTGATACTGCGTTTACAAGAAGGTTAGTTTCTAAAACTAACATATAAGGTCCATTTCAAATTGAACTAGTTAAAAACTCATTGTTTTCCAGGTGCTAAAGGGAGAGTATTTTGAAGTAAACAAGGATTTGGACCCTTCATCTTGCAAATCAAAGGATGCTTCCTCAAATCAAATGCTTTCTATTCCAGCTTTGTTATAATGTTTTGTACCCTTCCTTCAATTTGTTTAATTCGGCAGGACTGTAATTACAGGCCAGACATGGACAAGTGTTCATTTGAGGCAAAGAACAGTGAGTGAAGCACAAGAGTCTTGTTGAATTTTCAAGAAGCATTTTTCAAGGATGAACACCCTGTTCTTTAAGCCTAGAAACTCAGGGAAATGACAAAGCTTTGCTTTTTCTAATTGCTTCTATTCTCCTTTAAAATTACTGCAAACAGTAATTTTAAAGGGGAGCAAAACAGGAGAAGCTCATTCCAATCACCCTGAAAAAACAGGTAAGACCTCACTAGAGGGTCATCCGGCAAATTCAGACTGCAACTGTTACAGAAATAGGCATTGAGAAACTTCCTTCTCCTCTGCAGAATCAACGCTCTCGTATCACCTTTATGCCATTGTGAAACTTTGACTTTACTAGCCTAACTCCTGGTTTATTCCTGTTGTCAACAGTGGTGAGTATATGCATGTTCATGCATCCAGCATTGTGGGAACAGCAGGCCATACAATAAAATTAATCAACGGAAAAAAATTAAGAACCATCCTACTAACAAGAGTGTTTCCCCAGAGGCAGAGGTAGATGGAACGGACTTTGCTGAAGAACAGCTTCTGCTTATTCTGCAGGTTTCATCCTTTGTCTGCTCCAAGTACATGACTGAAAAGGGCCTTTGTGCTTGAAATCAAGCACTCAAAACTGCACTTACTATCACAAAAAGTTTCTGTATGCTGTAAAGGCTCCTACCCTGTATATGTACTTGTTGCTCTTACTGCTTTCTGATACTTCTGCATGAGGAAAGACCATTTTTGTAACTGGAGTTGAATAAAAATAACACTTGAATATGAAAGATATTTGCTGGGTTTTAGAACATTTTGATTTCTGGAAACAGACCACCTGCTGCGTAGGACCCATAAGTCTCCTAGCTAATAATCTTCTCTCCACTTGGACTAATTTTAGCTATTGCCACTTGAAACTTTTAATGGTTTCAGCCACCTACTGCCTTAACGTAACTTTTACAGCCCCTCTCTAGAACTCTGCCTGTTCATATATCTGAGAATTATAAATAGTTTTATTTGGAAAATGGTCATTGGAGATGGAGGTGGAGAGACAGGAATCATCTGAGAGTAAATAGATTGTTAATTCCCTTCTGAGCACTGAGCTGCTGATTCATTCCCAATCAATTCCCACACAGCCTGGGCTGAGTCAGCCCAGAGGGTGTTGAATAGTCAAGAGCAAAGACAATTCAGAGGATAATGGTTCTGCAAAGTCCAAAACAGAAAAGTGATTCAGAAGGGGTAACTAAAAGAAGAAAAATATGTAGTGGAGACNAAAAAAAAAGGGAAAAAAAAGACAAGTAACCCCTATGCTGCTGCCTCTGTGTGGGAAACCAAGTTGTTTGTTTAGGGAGCTTAGAGAAGAAACAGGTAGATGGAAAGGAATGGATGGAAGAGGTAAAAAGTCATTAAAAACTAAAAATAGTATTGGAATGAAATCATCAGAAAGAGCCAAAAAAGAAGATGGCTGTAGGCAGAAAATAGTCTCAAAGTAGGAGCACACTACCAGGTATGTCTCAGCCTAGGCATTGACTTCCCCTCCATGTAAGTATGCACATAAAAGCTTGCATCTATAAATGTTATACCGTACCATCCATGGGGAGGAAATAGAAGAAGAATGGTCCTACAGTCAAGGACTTTCTATCCTCACAGATCAAAGAGCATGAGATGGAAACATAATAAGATTCATATGAGAAATGGACACTTCAGAGATATGTGAACATTTTGGGAAGCACATCCACCCAGATTAAAGTCTGGCTTTTCTCTTGAAGTCTGCTGTCGATTAAGTGAAGAGGATGAAGCTGACCTGGATGCTCTGAATCAACCTGTGCGACATTTCCACAGCCTTTGATTGCTCTACCACTTCAGAAAGTTCTGTAGGCCTCCTGAGTCCTCATACTGCAGCTCTCTTAAATCTACAGTTCTCTCCATACTGCAGCCTGCTTGGGCTCAGGATGGAGACTTGGCACACTGGAGAGTGTCTTGTGTCATGCCTTGTGCAGGAGCCTTCTCTCTTTGCACTTTGTTCACATGAAAGGCAAGCAGCAGCCTTGGTGCTGCGCCTCCCACAGCAATAAGCTCCCTGCTTGCATTTAGCACTGCTGAATATACATTCTGCCACAGTAATACAGGCTCTGATTTCCTTCTTCTTGAAGCCTCTTATTTTAAAATAGTTTGTGCATATTTAACCTGAGCTAGTTTAAGGAGGCCATAGGGAAGGCTTGTCAACAAGAAGACAGAAGGAGATTGTTAGCAAGAGAATATATTGCTTTGCATCAAGCAGATTAAAGTACAGTAATGGTTAAGATTTAGTCACAAATTAGTGGTATTAAATCCAGAGCTTGAGGACAAAGACTTAAAGACATGTCCCTGGGTACATTTATCACTGGTCTGTACAGAACTACATGGATGATGCAAGGCACACTTGAGTGAGATGCCTAAGTTAGCAGTGTGTTTGCCCAGTGAAAGGTGTGGTGTGAGTGGAGAGTGGTGGCACCTGAGACGATGATTCAGCTTTCATTTGAGCCAATGTGGCCTCTACATGTTTCCCCCAGTTCCTTTAGTGAGTCAAAGAGCACCTGTACGCCCAACCTTATCAACTCAAATAGATGATTTAAGATAGAAAGAGATGAGCCCAAGTCTACATCCCCACTTCAGACTCTGGGACAGGTGTTCAAGGGAGGCTGTGCAAGTTCTTTCAAGAGTGTACTGGTTACTTATATGCAGAAGCAAGCCCCAAGTAACTGTGATGGGAATGTTTGCATGACAATTAATCTCATCTCATTCCTCTAGGGAGCTGAGATAGACTTAGCATTGCATCTAAGCCTGCTGTGTACTTCTCTGACACCCAAACACTTTCCAGAACTGATGAAAAATAAAATTAACAGTTCTAGTATATTGTTTATAATGCCACACTCTTCTGCCAAAGAGAGAGACTTGTATGATTGTGGTTTATGGTCTGGTAAGCTCTTGAAGTTGTTTAGAGACAGTTGTTTTGCTTTAGTTTTGTTGCGTATTCACATAGAGATGAAAACCCTAGAAAGCACTCTTCACACTAAGCAAATGCTATTGAGCTTTGAGATGTTCCCTGGCTCCTGGCATGGCGGAAGAGCAAGTTCCAGAGTCTCAGACCAGCACCTGAGAAACGAGGAGAAATTAAATGGAGGTAGTTATTTTATCTCTGAGACACTGATAGGCGTCCAAAGAGAGTATTCTGGCTGCTGACTGGGAAAAATTACCATGTGATGGCTGTGCCAGTGTGATAGATCAGAAGCCCTGTGAGCAGTCATGCTGCCTGTGTCAGAACTAACCAGGCTGCAGACCCTGCCAGGGGTAGCAGTGAGCTTCCCTGGGCCAGCTGGAGAGCACCTGGCTCAGCCTGGTGTTGACTGGAGGCTCACCATAGGCACTGCTCAGCGATGTTTCTCTTCCTCATGGACTGGAAGCCTGAAACCTCAGTGAAAAACATCTGCTTATCTCCAATTCAGACCGAGCTCTTCGTTGAGCACCGTCTACAGGCCTTGCCGTGCTACAGGCTTAAGGCGTTCCTTGCTCGGCTCACTCTCACACGTGGATGGCTCGGAGCCGCAGCGGGGCAAGGGCTCAAAACAGATGTGAGCCCTGGGCACGTTTCCTCTCCCACCACTGCATAGTGTACTTCACATTTCTTCCTAATACTCTGCTCTGGGGCTTACCACAGTTTATTTTGCTGCTCTTCCCACAAAGCTGTTCTGAATTGATCTGCTGTTACCTAACAGCACAGTTGAGGAGGCAGGAAAGGAAATGGATGTATCTTCACCTTCTGAAAAGCTCCAACAGTAGGAGACATGTCAACTTGAATTGTTCCTTGCTTCAGAGAGTCTTTGGTATTGTAGCTGTTACACTGTAAACATGACATGCATTTTATAATTTACACGCTTGAACACATGACTAACTTCAGAGGACTGTTCCCATAATTAGAGTTAAGTCTGTATTTAAGTGTGTTACTTAATCAGTGACTGAAGGCTAATGCAGAAACATTGATTCATTATATAAGAATAAGTATATAATCAGAATTAATAACACCTTAACACACTAATAAACTCCTAACTGGTTTCTGCCTATTTGCACTGATAGGATTTAAGAAAAAAAACAGTATACTTGCAAAACAATTTGGGATCTTTATTAAGCAGAAATGAATGGCCTTGCCTTAACTCATTGTGTTTGACTGGAAAAATGATGTTTGCTTTTTCTGATGGTGTAATCAATTGTGTCCAGGTTAGGTGAAAAGCTTTTTATATCAGCTAATTCCTCAATGTATTAAGAAAATTTTGATGGAAAGCTTTTTCAATAAATCACTGTTCAGTGGCTTGCTTCTGTATGTACATGTTTCACAGATGTGGATCTGGAATCTTATTGGAGTTTCCTTTTGGAAAAAAGAAAAAAAAGCTAGAATAGTGATATTTAGATTTTTTAAAATTTATATTCCACCCAGAAAGAAAAAAAAGGATTTTGTTTGCTTAAAGCATTAATTTTTTGTTCAAAATGAGACATCTCAAGAGTTGGGAGAGTGCAGCTATCAGAGTAAGAAGCTTGCACTTTAAAATAAAAGCAAGTGGAAGCATCAAAAATATTGAGTGGAAAAAAACCCAGTTTTCAAGAGGAGAAAAAATGTAAAAAATTACATAGGAAACTAAGGCACAATCAAGTTAACAAAAGAATGTATTAAGATAATCTCTTGTCTGTCAGCAACTTCCATCTGGAAGAAGCGAAGTCCAAACCTGTTGTCCACAAATATCTGGCTTGGGATATGTTTTAACTCTGTTCTGTGGGATGAAGTACCTTATGCAGGAAGTGTGCCTTATGACCTAAGGTACTGTTTCATATCCTCTGGAAAACAGAGGATTGGCTTCTAGGAACTTGAGTCCACTATGTGCGCATGTTTGATCATCTGGAAATTCAACTGGAGAAAAGACAGAGATCACAGAATCATAGTGTTGGTTGCATTGGAAAGGACCCATCAGGATCATTGAGTTCAACTCCAGGCCCTATGCAGGACACTCCATGAATCACACCCTGCCTCTGAGGGTGTTGTCAAACACCTCTTGAACTCAGATACTCCTACTACAAACTGCATCAGTATGCTGGGTAGCTTAGGCTGGGTACTAGGTACTTTAGCTACCCAATGCCACACTGGAGCTAAGAAGTCAGGTAGAGTTTTATGAGAATACTTGAGGGAAAAATATTTTCCTACACTATTCACTTGGTTCAAGTCTTGGGATATCAGACTGTTCAGAAGAGCAGAATAAACAACAACAGAGAACTGAACTAAGCCAGTTGGTGCTCTGGGAGTCAGATCTGGACTTGAACATCATGGCATTTGAAAAATCTCAGTACAGCTTCTCTGCCTGGATACCTTCTGACAACAATCTCAGGCAGGGATTGCTTCTGGAGCTGGAGTGCATTATCGTTTGAATAACCTTACTTTTCCAAATGCTGAGTTTTCTCCAAACTGTTGTACTTAATGAATCAAATTATATCAATTACTGGCAATTCCAACAGGACACTGACTGAAATGGTAGCACAGTGAAGGAGCAAACTGGTCCTCCCTTTTAACTGGTGCAATATACAGCAGGTGCTTCACAAATAAATCTCTTTCACAACACTCCTGTAAGGGAGAAATAGTTTGTGGGCTTCTTCTTTAGGGGCTTCTTGGTTGTTTTTTTCTTTGGGGTTGTTTGGTTTTTTGGGGGGTGGGTGGGGCTGTTTTGTTTTTTTCAAACAATAGTTAACTCTCTGAGGTACTATTTCTTTACTTGTTTTCCTCCAACTTAAATCACACCAGCATTACTTTTTTTTAACTTTGGTGTTGCATAGACTGGGCACTTTTTAACAGCCTGTTTTCCTCACTGAATTGGAAAAACTGAAATTTCTAACTGAAATACTTCCCAAAGGTAGACGCTTGAGATTGGCGCTATTTCTAGCAAAGGATATTGCTTAATGGGACAGTGCTTAATGGGAACACCAGCAGCTTACGGTGTTGGTTTACCTCGTATTCCTAATGGGTGCTGCAGGTTCCTGGAGACTCTGCTCCCTTAGATGCCAGCTGTCAAGCCTGCCTCCAGCCCAAGACAGGCAGAAAAGCTCCTCTCTTGTCCACTGAACACCAGCTATGAGTGCAGAGGCACTTAAAACTGGGTGTTTTATACCTGTTACATATGATTAAGGGGGAAAGTCTTCATCCTGTATCAGCCAGGGCACTCTCACAGTTTCATTTTTATGCCACTCAGTGGAGCCAGAAGCTGCTCAGAGGCTGCTTCTCTGAGAAGATCCTGCTTTAGTCACGCAGTTTGTGAGCACCACCATCTTTCTGTGCTGTTTTCCTTTCCAGTGGGAAGGAGGATGTTTGGAGCAGAAAGTGCTGTGAGGAATATATATGGGTTTAAAACAGTTTCTTCTTGCAGAGATTTAACACTGAGTTCCAGCTCTCCCACCAAGATAAGCCAGCTACCCCTTAGCAGCCTGGATCAGAGTCTAATCCTGCCACATCATCAGTTTAAACAGGGAGCAAACAGACATTATTGAATTGGCTAAGCTTTCAATTAAAATAATTGGAATGCTGGAACATTATAAATGCTTAAGCAGTGAAGTGAAGACTAGATAAAAATGGTTTTAGAAACCACCACTGAGAGAGAGAAAAAAGAGCTCTAAAAGAAACCCAAGAGCATAATGCGTCATATCTACCAGGGAGGAAAATAAGCACTAGGAAAGAAAAACATATTATTATGATGATAAAAGGAGCTATGTTGGAGTGATTGTCTGAGACTCCAACATCAAAATTAGACGAATTTCTTTTCCCAGAATTGCAAAAGAGCTGATTCTCCACATGAATAATGTGTTTACCATGTATTTTCTTGTGCTCTTCATTACTGAGACATTGCAGAAAAGAACTCTTAATTTCTTTCTTGGAAGCCAGTAATTGCCACAGGAACAAGTGAGGCTCCTATGACCCATCAATTTAGAGGTCTGTATATTAATGGAGAAATCTGGTGTTCATAGTCTGATCATAATCCAGGGTTTGCAGGAAGCTACAAAGTGGATTTTCTTCCTACATATTACTAAATGACCTTCATAATACACAGTACAGGACACTATGAGCTAGGAATTCATGTTGGGAAGTGAAGATGCATCCTTTGTAGCAGCATGGGGATGTGGCAGCCTTAAACATCTGCCTCATTATAGTTGCTGGTTTTGTAGCGTTCATATGAAAACACTTGAATATCTACTTTGAGAGACCATGGAATATTCCCTTCCCAGTAGAGCAGTCTTCGAAGTCTGAAGAAGATGATTAAACTATACTGGATGATCTAACTAAACTACATGACTGGATAATCATTTGCATGTGCATGGCAGCACAGTGTGTGGCTAGCTATTGCTTTTGGAAACCACTGTGCATGTATCAATATTCCTGCGTCACCTACCAAACATGGAATAGCTGAGCAAGGATGGAGGAACAAAGGTTCCTCTCAGTGTGGCCATCCGAGGAGACTCCGCAGGGAACAAACAAGGAGAAACTACCTGATGAAGTGTTTGAGAGGCAGTGGGAGAGTCACAGAAAATATGCTTAGCCCAAAATGGTTAGTCTGATTAGTTTGTGAGTATTCTGCTTTATCTAACTCCTCATATTGCTGTTATGTTGGATTAGACTGGCCCACAGTCCCTGCTAAATCCTGTAACTGCTCATCTTTTTGCCCCTATCATCTGACAAAGCATGAGCCACAGGCTTCCTATGGCTGAGCCTCTTCTAGCACGTAGCAAGTGGAGACTGCTTTCTCACTTGTTTCCTGCTTATGCAAAAACACATCCCCTTTGTGATCTTTTTTCTCTCTTGGCCGAGAAAGATGATCTCCTGCTTGCAAAGCCTTTCTACCTTGCATCTTGCTGTTTTATGCCCTTACTCTGTCACATACACCTAAACCAGGGAAAAGCAGGAACAGAGAAATGGGATCATGCAGACTTTCTCTGCTGAGTCAGTTTCTAGCTACTATCTATTTATTTTGTGGTTTTAAACTCTGTTTCACCATCGGTGATAAGAAAATAGCCTGGCCATAACTTAAAATGAATAGAGGAGCATTTTGGTTCCCCTTTCCAAAATCAGAAATAAGCATCTATCTAGCATTGTCTTTGCTACTGACACCAGATTAATGGAGAAAAATATGTAAAATTATGACCACTTCCTCACCTGATCTCCTCCCATGTCTCTGTGTCTTCTGGGAAGCTGTTTTCTGAGCACAGTCAGAGAAAACTTGAGCCTAAAAATTAAAAGTTCCTCCAAACCTCTGTACTACAGAAGGGGCAGCAGGCAGGACTCTGATTATCTAATTGTGGGTACTACAAATCTAGTATTTGTATTAGAGTTGAGCATATTCTAGTGGTAGTATTCTAGATTTTTTTATTTGTTTTGTGTTTAGGGACTGATAGAGATATATTTTGTGGCTAGATTTCAACCTTTTTTATTCCACTTTTTGATAGCATTTTGACCAAGCCTTTCTCTTTAGGAATGTTACAACAACCTCAAGCTCTGTGCCATCTCTCAGTTTGTTCCTTGTGGGAATATTCCCTTGCCTGAACCACCAACCAGTTGCTGATTGGATTTCCTGCTTTTGCCCCTTGCTTCTTACCATATTGGACCCCGTGTGGTCATACACCTTAAAAATGTAAAATGCTGGTGTGCTAGCTGTCTTTATATCACACGGGGGTGTAAACGTGGGAGAAGTCAATGACCCTTATAAGCCAGCAGAGAGAGAATGTGAACAAATATTGGAAAAATGTATGTCGGGGCAAATAGAGTACGATGGAGTTACTTTAGGCCTAAAAAGTAAACAGATTTTGTCCTCAATTTTTCTTTGTTATAGTTTGAACTTGTTGTTAAGGAGAAATGTAAGGACAGAGAAACAGGAAATTTTTGATAATCGATATTTGTTAGACCTGCAGAGGCTCTGGATGGATGAGGGGAGAACAGTGGATAGTGTCTACCTCAGCTTCAGCAAGGCTTTTGATACTGTGTTTCATAACATCCTCATAGGCAAACTCCGGAAGTGTGGGCAGAACGGGTACAAAATGAAGTGGATTGAGGAGCGGCTGAATGGCAGATCCCAGAGGGTCATAAACAGTGGCACAGGGTGTAGTTGGAGGCCTGTCACTGGTGGTGTCCCCCAAGGTTCAATGCTGTCCTGTTTAATTTATTCATCCATGACTTGGATGAAGGGGCAGATGCCAGCTTAGCAAACTCAGAGGACACAAAGCTGGGAGGAGTGGCTGACCCTGGAGTGCTGTGCAGCCCTGCAGAATGACTTTGACAGCCTGGAGAGATGGAGAAGAACTGTCATTCATTCAACAAAGGCAAATGCAGGGTCCTGTACCTGGGGAAGAACCCAGGAACCAGCACAGGCTGGGGCTGACCTGCTGGGGAGCAGCTCTGCAGAGAAGGACCTGGGGGTCCTGGTGGACAACAAACTGTCCATGAGCCAGCAGTGTGTCCTCGTGGCCAAGAAGGCCAATGGTATCCTGGGGACATTAGGAAGAGCATTGCCAGCAGGTCGAGGGAGGTGATCCTGCCCCTCTACTCAGCCCCTGGGAGGCCTCACCTGCAGTGCTGTGTCCAGTTCTGGGCTCCTCAGGACAAGAGAGACATGGAGCTCCTGGACCAGGTCCAGTGGAGGGCAACAAATATTATGAGGGCTCTGGAGCTGGGATAACCATTTACCGTTCCTGTTACCTTTCCTCTCTTATGAGGAAAGGCTAATGGAGCTGGGCCTGCTCAGCCTCAAGGCAATAGAACTGAGAGGGGACCTCATCAATGTATAAAAATATGTGAAGGGAAATTGCCAAGAGGGTGGACCAGGCTCTTCTCGGTGGGACTGAGCAATATGACAAGAGGCAAGGGACAGAAACGGATGCACAGGAAATTCCACCTGAACATGAGGAAGAACTTCTTTACTGTGCAGGTGACCAGGCACTGGAACAGATTGCCCAGAGAGAGTGTGGAATCTCCTCCACTGGAGATATTCAAGAACTCTCTGGACACAATCCTGTGCCATGTGCTCTGGGATGACCCTGCTTGAGCAGGGAGTTGTACCACATCACTCACTGTGGTCCCTTCCAACATTACCCATTCTGTGATATGATCAGAAAAATAACAGAGAAGGAAGTTTTTTTCATTTATTGCATTCTATAAACAGGATTTTTTTACTAGACATCAAAAAGAATCAGAATGGTCAAGAGATTCTTTAATAAAAAGATGCAGGAATTTATCAGGAGATCAGGTTCTGCCATCATCACATTTATATAGCTGAAACTTCACTTTGGCAATATTGCAGCAAATAAAGCATGTCCCAGAAAAGGCTCTGGCAAAAAGGTCACCAGTGAGAATTCCAGATACTACAAGATGCTAGAAAAACATGTATCACCTTTCAGGCTTAAAGCAATAGAAATTGCAATTTTATATCTGGATATCCTTTCAAATCCCTAGGCTTTTTTGATAGACAACTAGTGGAACAACTGGGAGGTTACCAAGACTGTGATTTGGAATTTCCTGAGGAGTTTAGCCATAGTATGTCCTACTTCTTGACAATAATTGCAGATGTCTGATATCCACAACGGGATTTTTTTGCAAACTGTGGGTGCAGTTAATTCTGCTTTGATTTTTTCCAGTTGTCATGAATCTTCACTTTGTGGATGTTGGAATATCTGTTATTTTTAAAAACCGCCACTAGATATCCAGTTCCTGTCATAGCACATAAGTAATTTTGGCTTTAAACATTTTTAACCCAAATGCTGTTCTACGTCACAAAGAGAAGAACTGACTCACAACAACCCAAAGAAAGATAATGATTGTGGACATGTGGTATTGGTTCCCTAGCTCTTGAGCACAATAGTTCCTGGAAAGGTTGAACACGGTTCTGTGAGTTCCTTTGAGTCAGCTTTCACCTCTCAACAGACCTCTTATCCACCAGAACCTGAATCTACATAGAGGCTGTAGGAATGGGCACAGTCTGTGACTTTGTAGCCTAGACAAGAAAAACCCTACAGGTTCTGGTGAATAGAAAGGGTCTTGGTCAGATGGGCTATTGGTGTCTGTGGGTTGCAGGACACCCTGTTGCCTAGGTGAGGGTACAGAGGCTGGAAACTGGCATCTGTGTCCACTCGTACAACATCTGCCCCAAACAGAGCCCTGCTCCACAGCTAGGGAATGCCCTCTGCCATAGCATCAGAGTTGCTTTCTTTGTCTGGTCATTTACTGTGGCATGTGAAGACAGTGTGCAGTCTTTAATAGGATCTGCTGTTTTAAAATACTATTTCAGTGTCCACAAGTCACCAGCTTCACCTATCATTGAGATTTAATTATGTGGCACATAGGAGGATTTTCACAATTTTTTTTTCTCTCATCTATGAAATTCTGAAGGTGTCTCATTATAGTCTCTGAAAGCCTTCTCAGAATCTTCCCTGCACTAAGGTGATAACACCGTTGATGAGTTATGTTCAGTTGTGTTTAGAACCAGGTGAACATAAATGAATGGAAGGGAACATGAATGGAATTCAGTCCATTCCTATTAGGCCCTGTACTTTTTGAAAGATACCAGGGATTTTAACCCTGCAGAATTTTCTACATACTTCAGTGATAATGCTCTTCCAAACAGGGGTAACATTAAGATCTTCTGGCATGAAAAAGTGATTGTCTTATCCACCCACAGATTACTGAGTCCAGCCATATCTCTAAAATTCCAGACCCTGGGACTCTGATACTTAATTATTGAATTAAATTCGAACACCATCAAGAAAAGAAAATTGGTAGTGTTCTCAGAGCTTTCAGCAGGACAAGGTGATGGACCAGCTGAGCTCCAGACCTTCCTTCCTGTTAGTACTTACTATTCAATGATGCTGCTGTTACTAAGAACAGGCTGCTGAATTATCATCTTGAAATTCCTGTGTAAAAACTCAGACCATCAAGCTCTTGGCTACTCTGTGTTTTTACGTAGGAATTTCAAGATGATAATTGAAGGGGGCAGGTTTTAGACAAAGTATTTTTTCAGAAAATACCTCTTCAACTCTCATATTGCATTCTCAGTGTTTCACCTAGGAATGTTCCCTAGAGGCTGCTCTTAACCAGCACTGCCTGTACTTTAAAAAGATCCAGTTTTTAATCAAAATTTGTTTAAGTCTGGGTAGATCATACTCTGCTGTCTGATAGTTACAAGTTACCTTGACTAAAGCTTTGTAGATTTGGTGTCTTTCAACCCCACATGCTTTAAAGAGGGCTACCAATGGCAGGACGTGACTTACCCCTAAGACTGTACAGTGCACCAGCCAGATACTTTCAACACGTAGATACTGAGCTGGCCTTGCAATGCTGTCTGATACAGAGAGACTGTTCTGGTAAACAAGGCGGAGTTTCTGAATTATTGATTTTTTTTGTTTGTTTGTTTGTTTATATTGGCATGCATTGCTCTCTCTGACAGCACATTTGCTTGTAGATTAGAAGAAAACACTATGAGAGAAACATAGCTCCTGTCTGTTCAGGCTGCTAGGTGCTTGCGACCTGTTGAGTCAATGAAGATGGTGACTATTTGTTAAATATTCTTTGCCTAAGCTTTGGTGTCTGATAACCAGCTGAGAATTCACTGCAGGTTTCCACTCACATCTGCATAACTTGTATTGCACCCACCAACACCAAAACTGCTGATGTCTGCAGCAGTGTCAGAGGGTTTGGAAATGACATCAAACACAGCTTGAAGTACATGATCAGGTGTTTCTAGGCCTTCCTTCAAGGAACTGTCTGAGAACACATTAGACACAAAGTTCCTCTGTAAGTGTATTGCATGGGAGAATGCACCTGTCCTTGTACACTTTCAGCTATGGTATTTCAGGTCTGACCCATTTCGGATGTGCCCTTTCCTTCATGTATCACTCATAGGTGCTAAGAATAGTAGCTGACTTTTCTGGCTAACATGCATTTCTTTCACTTAATTCTAGTACTGCGTGTTATGGATGTGATTGTTTCCCTTACCTAAACATCATAAGCACAGTCCGGTCCTTTCTTTGTGTTAGAGAATCACACTCTTTGGCAGAGTTTCTGAAGCCCCTGTGACACTTTGATACTGTGCACAAGTAAGATTCATGCCAAAGGGTGATACAATACCTTCGCTCTGTTTCACTGGTCCTTGTTAAATTTGTACAAACTTCATACAGACCTAGCATGCGTCTTGGTTTTGCAGTTTGTCAATAGTTTTGAATCATCTGAGGTGAAATATCTACACCTCCAGATACTGAGGGAAGTGACTCTGGGTCATTCCAGTCATGGACTGATATTCATCTTTGGGAGAGTTTCTGTTATAATCCAGGGGACCTTTTTGCATAAAAAGATATTGCAAATACCAAGCTACAGATGCCACCTCTCCTGAGGAGTTCTGCAATTCGGTATTGATCTTAGAAAAAACACACTGATCACCTTTGCTTGGGACCTATTTCCTCTGCTTCGATCTTTTCTCTCTTCCAGTGAGGTTACTCCTGTTTTTCTGGTCATCTGATAGGCCTCATCTTTTGTAGGCCCTTCATCATAGCTGCGTCTCTTCTACTCCCACATTCAGAGTACTTGCTCTGCGTTTGTGTCAAGGCTGGGAGAGTCAGATCCCACCCTTACTGCTCTTTGCTTACTGCTCTTTGCTCTTTACTTAGTTCAGACTACCTGCCTCCTATAAGTAAAGACATTTCTATTTATTCTTCTGAAGTATGGGTGTTGTTCACATTTTTTTATAAGTGTGCCCTCTGTGGTTTTGTACTTTCCAGCTCATAATGAGGCATGTAAAGCAGAAATCTTGATTTCTGGCATTTTATTTATTCTCACTTGGTTCAGAAGCCATTTCCATTAACCACTGGAACAGAGCTCTGTGGTGTTGAATCTTTTCTCTGCTATTGCAGTAACCTATCCCATCCTGTTCTCTCTCCCACCCCTCCATGCTGTGCTGTTGACTTTTCCCCCTGGATATTTGTGTTGGCACCTTTGGCAATAGCATTTCAGCCCCAGCATTCTTTCCAGGTCAGGAACAGCAGGGAGTTTTCCTTCTGACTGCTTCTGATAATTTCCTACAAGGTGAAAAAAGGACTGTGTGCTCTGAGCTCCCAAATGGGCATTGATTTACATGTTTGTAGTTACAGGTCTAGACAGCCATTTGACTAATGACATTTTGAAAGTGCAAATATGTTTTTTTTTAAACACACCTTCTGTCATCCTCTTCTAGAAACAGACAATCAAAATGTCTTGTAGCTGAAGCTTGCTCCCATGGCCTCTGAGTATTATTGGTTGTCAATTATTTCTTTCTGAGATTTAATGTTGACAAAGGCAAGTACCTCTCAATAAAGCTTCAGGAGTGGGCTCCTTTAGGTGAAGTTCCCAGTTGTAAAATAAAGTGTTATTTACTGTCTGTGTAGGAAATTAGTGTAGGAAGACTAAGCAAAAGACCCTGTGAAAGGAGAGTGGGATTTTATTTTGCAAATCTCTGTGTAAGTTGTTTCTACCCACTGACATTCTCACAAGCACATTTTCCAAAGCAGGAAGACATATAGTCAAGTTTCCTGACTGTTTTCTTTCCCAGAGTTGGGCATTTGTTCAGCTAAGGTCTGTTGTCCTTTTGGGAACACTGGAAGAAGCACAGCAGACTCATCAGGCTGTACTTCTGTTGCCACCCTCCTTGCACCACAGGATGGCTTCATCAGAGCACAGGCTGTCTGACCTTGTTGTAAACAGCATATTCTTGTGTTGATCAGTTTCATTGCTTATACTCAGGTCCTGGGAGCACAAGCCATTCTTCTAACCCTTGCTCTTTTTTCCTTTCTCGCTTGCTTTCACATGCATATTTCCACTTTATATTAGAATTGTCATATTTCTCTTACAAATCTCTGCACCTGCCAGCAGGTATCAGGATAGCTTGGGGGCGGAGATTTTCAAAGAATACCATATGGCAGGTTTTCTCACAAAATGTAGTCCCATGTCACACACTAATACCAATGCAACCCCACTCTGCGCATCTCACTGGTATTTGTTTTCACAAAATACTGAGTAGCATTTTATATTCTTTAAGAAGCCATACATTCCTGATTCTTGCAGAGGTATTAGGCCTGGAGGAGGATGGTCTCTTCATAGAAAAACTGCCTACACTTAATTTGGAGAAATGCACCAGTAAGAAGCCACACTTTAGGTCGATTCATTTGCTGTGTGCACACAAAACTGTCTTCTCTGCTCAAGCTTCAGCCAGAGCATGAAGCCTTTGACTGCCTTCGGAGTGAGACCTGCCTGGGATGAGAGCATCCAAACACATTCCGCGTACATGGCCCAGAAGCCCCATGAGGGAAGGCACACTGTGCCATCTGCTGTCTCTAGCACAGCAGAGGCATGCCGGTTGTTTTCAGCAAACAGAAATGTTGGCATGGAACAGGGAGTGGTAATACTTTCAGTCTGTCAGCAGAGCGTTCTTCGTTCTTTAAGAAAATCCATCCTTTTGGTTTCTTTCCTTAATCTTTTGGGAATCATAACTGGGCCTGTCTTTATTTAAAAGCTCCTGTTTCTGCTGAAGAAGCGTATTTCTTGAACACTGAGCTCAAAGGATCTCATTGAAAAGCTGCTGAGCTTCCAGAGTGTGTCATGATGAAGTCCTTGTGAGACATATGCTCCAAAGACCTTACATGAAAGATACCCATTTTCTTTTATTATGAATAAAAGTTACAGAAAATGGCTCTAATGTTGAGTAGAGTGTAAACAAATAAATCACATGCAAAAAAATTCTACCAATATAGTTATTCTGTAGTTTTGTATAAAGACATATTATCTTTATTAGCTATAAAAGCAAAACTAGAATCATCTGCAGGATTTTTTAGTAATTCATTTAATTTCCTGTTTTCTGAGTTATTTGACTTCTAGACCATGATTGTTAAGACAGGGGCTGAAAGCATCAACTGCTTTTCTTTGAAGATGATACAGGAAACTCAGGAAACGTAAGTTTCAAAAGATTAGCCTGTTCATAAGAGGAATATATTTTACCAAGTCCATGTATATTCCAAGTAGTGAACTGACTCTCAACTGAGCTGTGATGACAAGCAGCCTTCACCTGTTTTTAAAAAAGGAGAAATAATGTTTTTCCCGTATGTTGAGACCTGGGAAAAAAGGTATGTGTAAAATGTTGTGTAGCAGTGACAGAAAATAGGTACCTGCCACCTTTAGTGCATCAAGATAGTTGGGGTTCTCTCTCCTCACTGCCTCCCAGTTCCACCTCCACCCCAATATAAAGATCAGGTCTTCCCTGATGATCTCTTCACATCAAAGCCCTGCAAATGTTTTCCTTCCCACACTCCAAATCCAGAACCAAAAACCTCCCCTTCAGGGAAACCCAAGTATGTTGTTGGGGAGCAGTGAAGCCATCACTCCAGGTTTGCCCACAGAACCGTGGGTTAGGGCTTTGTCTCAGCATACAGATCTTCGGCAGCTCTGCCCTGTCCCTGTGGGATGCCTGGGCCTGTACAGACTGTGGTCTCACTCCCATTAGTAAATCCCAGCTAATACGCCTTACTCTGGCCTCCAGAGATCCTCAAAAGACACACAGTGCAAAGGCAGCAGAATGAACCGACGACATGTGGAAAGGAAGCCTGATGAGAGATGTGGAAACATTCGTATGAATTCCTCTTAAAGGCTACAGGCAGAAGAGATGAATGGTAGTGCCTGTAATGCACATGCCTTTATTCTCATGTCATCTGCTCCCAGGACCCCATGACACCACCCTGTGATCCTCCCCAAATGTCAGGGTTAGGACCAAGGGCATGAGTGCCATCTCACAGAGTCAGTTCAGCTCCCCTCCAGATGCAGAACAGGTTCAGCAGCCAACCTGTCTAAGCAAAGTAAATCATTCAGGGGCTAAATTCAGAAATTATCACTTGTTTCCACCCCTGGATGTCAAGTGAATGCCCTGGTTGCCCTATTCAACAAATTCCAAACTCCTGCACAGGTTTCTTCTTTGCTTCTGGGGAAGAAAAGCAGTCAAGTAAGGGAAGAGAAAGGCTCCACAGAGAAAAGCTTTTATCTAACTTCAAAGGCAAGATCTTCAGAGAGCGATGGATTAATGAGCTTATTAGCAAACAAGTTCCATGCTTCTACAGATAATAGTCATATCTGATTTCTAGCACTAAAACCTTTTGATTCTTCCCATATTTGCAGTCCAGATCCCTTGAGCTAGCTACTTCCAGGACCAAGCCTCAGGCGTATGGCAGAAAGGTAGGCCTGGTGCATGCAGAGAAGTGTAGTTCCATGACAGCTGGGCCAGGGGGGAGACAAGTGTCTCAGGGCTCAAAACCTAGAGGAGATGCTGTGACCATCCTGTCCAAGCTTTTCTAAAACCTAGGCCAGAGATGCATCCTGAATTAATTTCAGTTCTTGTTGGAGCAGACGAGTTGGAAAATTAGCCCTCTCTATTTTCAAGTTTCCATGGAGGTTGAACTCCTGCAGTTCTTTATTAAAAGGCATTTTTTGATCTGCTAAGCATTCCTAGTTCTGCTCTGCCTCTAATTCACCAGCACCTTTTTTGAACTGTGGGCATCAGGAGCCATCTGAGCACTTTGGAATTTGCACTGACGTCAAAGACAGATATGTGGCAACTTCTTTGCAGCTGGATGCAAGCCCATTTTCATGTCCTCCTTTAGCTGTTGTAGCCCCCATGTCCCATGGGGAGTTCACAATTAGCTAAGTATCTGCCATGAACCCTTGTCCTATTGCAAAATGCTGCGATGAGTTCCCTTATTCTGCAAACATTCATGATGATTTTTCACCCTCAATGGATGATTTGCCATTTAGCTGTATTCAAATGCACTGTTTGCTTACCCCACACAGTCAGGCTGTCTAGGTTCCACATGGTTATATCTTTATTTTGCACTCCTTCGCATTCAGGAGTACTTTTTACCATCTGTGCTGCTAACAGGCAGTGTGATAGAAAATAAGAAGAATATTAGTTATTCAGTCCAGAAACAGCAGGGAGGGTGACCACTCCTCAGCACCTTCCTTCCCTTTTCTCTCTCTTGTGGTTGCTGCCATTTTGGCTGAGCATAAGGACTGTTACAAAAGAGGACAGTGCATAGTAACGCAGATGGAGAAGGGTTTGCAGTGGCTGGTTTGCAGTAACGCAGATGGAGACGGGTTTGCAGTGGCTGGTTTGCAGTGAATGTGGACGCAAGCGTGTGGGATCTGCTCCAGAGCCTCTCCTCTGCGCTCACCCCTACACAGTCCATGGAGCAGGGCATGGACACAGAGATGACCACCTTACACTGCTCACGTGTTCGAGCTTTCTGGCAGGCGCTCGGGAACAAGCTCCAGGCTGGCTCTCTGGTTATCCCAGCAGCCAGCCATGGGGGCTTAGCACGGCCAGCTGACCCAGCCTCCTCAGAGGGCCTCGATCGTTGTGACTGCTGTGCAATGGCATCCAAGGCCACCTCTCCAACTGGCATGGCCTCTGCTCTGTACTCTAAGGCCATTCGGGATTCAGTAATGCTAAACTTTTTAAGGTACTTTTTAAGAACACCTTCCAGAATCCGAGTTTGTAAAGTATACCTCAGTGTCTTTTCTCATTTGCCTTTTGACTACCAAAGGGAATTAATTAGTATCAGCATGAGTGTAAGAACCGCAGGAAGCAGAACAAGCTATGTGAACTTTCTTGAATCTATTCAGCTCCCAGAGAGCTCTCCTCAGATTTCATCCAAATGTCATCCTTGGTTTGCTTCTTTCAGAAACCTACTGTTCTGTGTGTTTAAAATGATCCTGTGGATGTGCTGTTCATCTGAGCTAATTAAAACCTGTAGACTAACAGCACATTTTGCTCCCTTTTCTATCTACAAACGCTGTATGTGCAAAAATGTATGGTAGATGTTGGGGTTAAATTATGAGAGCTTTATGTGTAATAAAAGGGAAATAGCTGATACTGTTTATTGCAGAACTGATTTTAAGTGTTCTTTTTTATTTTGATATTTCAATAATAACCTAATAATTTTTATTGCAGGAAGGAGGAATATATTACATTCTCATATTTTAAAATAGTTTCACTCTTACATGAAAGTTAATATTAATTAGGTTAATGTTATAATTTGGTTTATTAACTCTTTCAAATATGTTTTGGGCAGCTCTTGATAAAACCTTTTCAAATTAAAATCTTTCAGCACAAGATTTGAAGAATGCTGGTCAGGCATTTATTGAATCTTTGCCTTTTGAATCTATAGTGATATGTCAATTAAATCTATGGCTTTGAAAACTCACTTTTTAGTCTTTGTAATGGACTATTAAACAAATAAAACAATGGAGAAATCGAATCTGGAATATGTCACTGTATGCCCTATTGTCATTTTTTATTGTTGTCTCTACCTTCATAACATATTAAAAACTGCAAGAATTTGGAAGGAAATACATGCAAGCCTATTTTAACAGGCAAACCTATAAGGATGCACAGGCACATTTCTGTCAAGATTTAAGAACAGTGGTCTTTAATTTTTCTTGTGTTTTGGAATTGGTTCATCTGTGATGTTTTATTGTTGTCTACAGTTTGCCCTGTTAGCTGCAACCCCTTTTGAAAACACAAGTGCTATTCTCTGCTTGAATCAGGAAAGGCTGTTCCCATAGCATGTATTAAGACCCTGTTGGAATGAAATGTCTGGGTAGCAAACTAGATTTATAGACAGATGGATAAGACAGGCAAATAGATGAATTAGATAGAGATCCAGCCCCAGCTGACATTTGTTGAATCAATACTAAAATAGCTGTGTTAAACCACAAGGCTTTTACAGTGGGTATGTTGACAGCAGTTAATGAGTGAACAAGAACAAGCTTCTTCCAAAGCAAGATAATGGAACAGTTTTTCCATTTATGATCTCAGCAAACCAAGGGCATTGCTATCTCCACATGGACAGTATTTGCTGTTTAAGAACATATAGTACTGGTACAGATTCATCAGGTCATCTTGTAATCCAGAGTGAGGAGGTGGGTGAAGATGAGCCTAATGCAAAGAAAATTCTATTTGTCCTAATGCTAATTGGCACAGGCCTTCCCCCTCCCCTGTCTGGAAGGTAAGGGAGAAGGGTGCTGAAAGAGGTAACCTGAGACAGGCTGAGCTGCTTAGCACCAGCTGTTGGAGGGATGCTCATTGTTGTGTAATGACTCTGGTACTGCTGCCAGCCCTTACATATTTTGGGCTGTGTCTCACTTAATCAGAACTGATGCCCTTACTGCAATAATATTCATTGCAATAACGCCTTGATTGTCTGCAAGGATGGGGTCCTTTCACAGTAGGCATTAAAAAAGCCATAGCAAATTCTAATCCCTGGGACTGATGGCTCACTCCTATTGCACTCAAGGGGAACTTTATTTCTTGTGCAAGTAGGATATGCAGCATACCTTCCCATGTCAACCCATGCATGCCCTTTGTAGTACAAAACTCAGGTAGGAAAGTGTTGCCTGAGACTTGATCACAGTAAGGTGGACAAAACCTGCCATGAGAAATAATGGGGTCCATGGTCATGCTAAGGTAGAACAACCACCTTAAGGGCAGGAGAAGAAGCAGTAGGTAACTGAACATGAGTCTAAACCACTACCACTGTTTCTGGATTGACCATAAACCTGTGAGGAGGTGTTCCATCAGCAAAGACTCAAACCTTGCATATCACATTTTTCTAGGGTTAAAACAGACCAAAATGAAACAAAAGAAAACAAAACTGAAACTATTGAAAAACATAGGTCTTAAGGACCAGTTTTCTGGGTAGGGGGATGCACAAACAAAATTAGTTGTCAAACATTTCTATCACACGAATCCAACACTGGTCGAATGATTCCATCCTTTCCTCCTCCTTATGAATGCAAACCAGATTTTAAAAAAAGCAGAGGCACACTGCTATTTAGGGTACTTTGAAAACACATGGTGGTGATCAGAAGCCTCTCTGTCAGTTAACTCAGCTCACAGCTGGATTAATTCTAAGAAAAATTAGTATCTTCCTTACCTACTGTTGAACCCCTGAGGAGCTGAGTAGAAGTGAGGAATATTCTTATTAAATTGCCTCCTGTCTTATCAGCTGGCTGTGCCTTCCAAAAGCGAAAGGTATCCTGAGACCCCAGTTCTGGCTGAGAGATGAGGTTGAAAGTTTCTTGGTCTGGGCTTATGCCGTCAGCAGGTGCCATGTCAGAGGTGCTTGGTGGTCTGGAAATCACTCCTGCCATGTACTGTAGCAGCAGTGTAGTCTTGATATGTCCACCCTTATGCAAAGCCAGGAAATAGGTCCGGATCTGGAAATGCAAAAGGCAGATCAGCTCACCGTATATAAAACTATCTCCCACAGTGGATCTCTAAGGCCAGACTATCTGTTTTGGATAGCCAAGACTGGGGTAGATCAGTATAAAGACCAAGCCATGAGCACTAACTATCAAGAGCTGTCAGGTTTGCGCCTTTTCTCTGCATTACACAGCTTGGAGATGGTTGGGTTGGGGGAGTCTGGGAACTCTGCATTCTGCAGTTATCGATATTAGTTGTTATTTCAGTGGTGTATTGATACTCGTACAACAGGGGCACATCACCAGCTTCTCACACTTTGTGGAGTGCTGGGATCCTACCGGACTGCTCAGATCCAGTTTCAGTCTGTCAGGGTAGAACTGATATGGGGAGGCTCTTGAAAGGTCTCAGTTTATGCTGTCAGACTTAGCCCTTGTATCTCCTCCAAAAAGAAATTCAGAGCTACTGCAAGTTATGTAAACTCTGCACCTGACAGCAGATGAAACAGAAAGGTATTTTGATGAGATGGGAGAAAATGTTGAACTGCTGTTGATGTTGCCCAAGTGGCTTACTTGGGACTTCATCTAGTCAAGAAGCAACGCCAAGTAGAAATTACAGATGAAAGGTCATAACCTTCCTTTTTTGAGGCATCTTGACTATGGAACAGCTCTCTTGTGCTATTTTTTTGGTCAGTTCATTCTGAGGAAGCTCTTGAGGCACGCAGAGCCAGTGAGAAATCCCAGTATAACAGGGTAGCACACTGCCCTGTGTAGGCAACATTTTACATGTGTGTGTCTTCCTACTGTAGCAGTTTCTGAACTGTGGGGTCATGGAGCAGCTGGCTTCTGCGGAAGGTGATGATGCTTAAATGCTGAGGTAGAAAGGCAAGCTTGTCATACAGCCATGGTGATTGGGGAGGCTCTAAATCTAAAATCGCATGTTTGTCACCATCTTTTCTAATCTACTTTTCAATGGAAGGTTTTAACAACATGAGAAGTAATTAGAAGTAAATATGGAGGTTTTCTCCATCTGCTCATATTTTAAATCCACAGTCGGTCAATCCTAGCCCAGTGAATTTGCAATAGGTTTTACTCCCTGCTATGTACAGTACATCGCATTTAGACCCCTAGGGATGTTTTCAGGAGGAGACAGTGAAATTGCCATAACACTGATCCCCAGTTCCCACTGTGCCCCTGCAGGGCACTAACAGCAGGACAAACTCCAAAGCTTCTAGAGTGTGTTCTGGCAGTGAAGACAGAGCACCTCTGCTGTAGCAACAGATAGGAAGCTCTGGGTTGGGGAAGATGTGCAGGGCACAGGGAAAGGGTTGCTGTAGGGTATAGCAATCACAGGCAGGCAGGGAAGGACACCAGCAGGAGATCTGCCATCCCGTCTTCCTTTGCTGCTGAAGGACTCACTATCGTCACCATTTATAAATTCTCTGTAGTGGTGCCCAAAGCAATCCTGACCTGAAGAAAAAGAGTATTTTTCTTTTCTTAGTTCAATGTTCCGTCAAATTAACTACACTGGAAAGACAGGCTTATCCTGATGAATCCTGGCCCATATTTCTGAGAGAAAAATGATAAGGGTTTAAAATGCAAATGCATATACTTAAAATCACCTTATGAAAACACTTAGATTGCCTTTTCAGCTAGTGTTAACCTTCCAAAATTTCAAAAACTGCTGATGTTGAGGAGTTTGGTGTTTTTGTGCTAGGCACACAGCTGAATGCTTTTGTTCAGAAGGAAGTGAAGTTTGTCAGAATATGCCGCATGCTTATACAACAATCAGGCCTGCTCAGATGACACATCTGTTTTTTCAGACACTGGCAGAAATGGCATCATAACATCAATATTTTGTTCCCAAAACCACTAGAAATGAAAAGAATGAAAACAAACCAAACCAAAAACCCAACTAAGCTAGTCACTGTCTCCACCTGGAGGCAAAAGGCTGTCTGACATAATCAGTTCATCCCACGAAGAAGAGATCATGTAGACAACAGGGAATATTTGCCAAAAGCCCCTAAAAACCCAGGTATTGTCAGCTTCAGGTGTAGTGTCAGGGCTTATTTTTTCTTGTATGAAACATGAATGTAGGAAAAGCAGTACTACTATTTAAATAACAAGTGTTAACTTCTAATTGCCCTGAAATATTTCTGGTTTTCAAAGGACTGTAGTAGGAATATAATATCTGTATTCCTCAAGAATTTGTTTTTCTAGTTGATGACAAAATCTTCCTCTAATTCTTTCCTCAACAGTTTTTTTTTCCTCTCTTTTTTGAGTCCATAGTGTCATGCTAGTGATCTTTATCATTTCACATCGGAGTTAGACTGAATTGAGTTTCAGCCCAGGGTGCCAGAAGCATGTGCCAAGTGACTACTTGCTGATGCTGTGGATCAAAAGTCCCCATCAAAAATAAGCATCATTAAGCTCACAGATTAATGTTAAATTCTTATTTGACACCAGGTCATGTTTCTCTGTGTGGAAAAGGGTGACTGTGGTCCCATTTGATCTCCCAGAAGAGCTCCGATCTGGGAAGATGGAGATGCCTGCTCAGTCAGTCAGAACAGCAATTGCTGAAGAGAATCAGGTGAAGCAAAATATGCTTAAGCTCCCAACCTGACAACCATGAAATGCATCCTCCTGGAAGTGAAAGTGTGACCCAAGCCTCTATGGGCAGTCCAGATGGTGAGGCAGAGCCCTGCTCTGAGCCATGAACATTCTGGACACAGCCAGTAAATTCAGTAGAGAGTTAGATTAATACTTGGGTGAACTGCAGCTTTTCTGGAAAAAGCTCAGAAAAAGATTAATCTGGTTCTCAGTCAGGAAGATATGCTGTCCATAAGGAGAGGATCTCACATGCTGCAGTGCTTTCTCTGCACTTTCAGAGGCCCCAGGGACCTCACCAGCAGCCACAAAGACAATATTCTCAAATAGAACATGAAACTTGCCTTTGGTTTGGTTTTTTATCCCTGTGCCATCTAGGAGGTGGCTTGTCTTTTCCATTTGCCTGGGTTGAACATTACAGGGAGGAAACTGGGAAGACAATGGAACACAAAAGAGGTAAGGGTTACAGACAATTTTTTATCTCTCAAGAGGAATTCTACTGCTCAAAAATGTGTGAAACTAGTGAATTTTAGCCAATAGTTTCAGAGAGAAAATAGTAGCATGACAGAGCTCATGAGATTGATTTTGAAATGCTAAGAGGCAGGGAGGGCTGGCCACATCTCTGGGGAAACAGTTGTGCAAACAGGACATATACTCAGCACCACCTTAGAGGGTTAGCAGGCTGGACATGGACATTCCGACCCTGAAGTTTCACCATGTGAGTATCCCACTACTGTCATGAAGACACTATCTGAACCTATCTGTGTTCAGCATTTCAGTGTGAGGAAAGCCCAAGCTCATTTTGGTCTTTGTGGCTCCCAGGGAGCAATGTGATCATTGTTATGTCAAAGGATGCCCAATGGGATGAGCATTCAGATGAGACTTACACTTTGAAATGCTTCTATGATGGGTTCACTCTCACCTCTGTGCTGCCTTTTGGACATCATGTTATTATTTGTGTGTCCAGCCAAGGCTGCTGCACCCAGACACCCTCCAACCGCACTGCCCCAAGGCAGTACCTACACCTAGCCTCTCTTCAGACAGGAGCTGCTGGACTTTCAGACTGTTGCAGCTGGACTGCATCTGTGCAAGGTAGTAAAACTTATGTCAGTGGCATCCACTCCATTATTTGTCATGTCTTGCAAATGAAGCAAGACAGTATTTGGATGACAGTCCTCCGAGGATGACGTACATGCTGCAACTTGTGATGGCACTGGCTGACTAAGCAAAGTTCGCTTTAAAAGAACATAATCAAAGTGTGCTACAAGCGGTGCTGTTTTTGACAAGAGGCATGAAAGAGAAGTCCTCACTGCTTACTGCTATTCCCATTTCAGGAGTGCCTTTGTGTGGGAGTGAGTGTCTAGTAAAGCTTTTGCATCAGGATGCTAGCTTGGATTTGCTGGATGGATTCCAATTCAGGCAGTTACCATCTATCTGCAAATTTTCCATGCTGTTTCAGTTGGCTACAGAATGATTTTTCATTTCATGTTCAAATCTGACTTTAATAGTCACTTCATACACTTGAACAATTCCTTTATTTCACAGTCAGTGGTGAGTGAAAGGATGTTAAGTAGCATGTACTTGGATCCACTTCAGTGGAAACTATTACCATCACTACTAGGGTTGCAATGATGAATAAATCCATGCTGAAGGGAGCAAACCAGCAAAACTGGAGCATACTTCATTGTAAAACATAGTGTGGGGCTCAGAGTACCCTACTCAATATATCAGCAGCTCATGACAGAAATCTACAGTAACTCCAACACGTTACTAAAAGTAGGTGTTTAGTTCTTGAAAAGGTTATTGTGCTCATGCTACCCATAAGAAATTATATCTCTCTCCACTGAGAAAAAGCTCAGTCTCTGCAACAGTGGCCAGACTCCATCCTAGATGCCTGCAGTTTTCTAATACTCCAAGAGGACTGACTCCTCCTCAGGTTCCCTCACTTCAGAAGTAAACTTTTTCCTTCTCTTATATTCCAGTTGTTGAAATTAATTTGTCACCCTCTGCTCAAAACTGCATTTATCCTTTTCCTCCCACTTTTCACAACTGTCATGATTATCAGCTCAGCAATGTGCAATGTAGATTCTTGAGATCTGATGTCATCTTGCTTGGCATATATTACACTCAAATAAGCTGTTGTGGTGAATAATGTACCATATGTATACCTCCCAGGTTCTCCCAGCATTGTGAAGACTTATCAGTACTCTAATTGTGTACCACTTAAACCAGGATTTTGTTATGTCGAGCTTCCAAGTCTGGTGTTACCAACGGAAATAAAATCCCTATCTCACCCTCTTTTCTCTGCAGCTATTTTCTCTGCTCTGCATATCAAACCCTTTTCAGGGTTCTGGGAAAAGCCTACTCTTTTGAAGAGCTGATCTTTCAAAGACCTCCAGCAGACCCTTCTAGACAATACTGTGGGGATGCTGTGTGCCAGAATCTGGGATGCTGCAGACCATGACCTCAAGTCTGGGAGAAAGACAGTGATCCAGAATGCCCAGAAGAGGCCAAGTGATTCCACAGTGTCACTGCTGTAGCTGCAGGTCATGCCCAGGCCTTGGGTACTCTCAAAAAGACCCAGCAGAGAATGGTCCCCACCTGAAGACAGCACAGCAGGCAGACACTCCACCCAAGGGCCCCTTCCTCCTTTTTGCCAGAACTTGGGCACCCAGAGAGCCTCCCTTCTGCCAGCCCTGAGCATGACTGCCTTGCCCCTGTCAGCCTGCTCCCATCACCACCACCCCAATTTGATTTTAAAATCCCCAGCTGCCCAGGGCACACATGGGCACTGAGGCGGCAGTCATGGCACCGCTCATGCCAAGCCAGACACACACTGGTGTGCTGGACTCCTCTTCTGCCTTCTGAAAGAGATATACAACAGAAAGAGCCAGGATGATTCTAAGGGCGAGGGATGGCAAGTGCTGCCACAACACACCAAGTTCCTGCTCAGATGGAGCCTTTCATTTTAACTGATTAGTTCCCTAAAATATCCCGTTTTCTGAAAAACTTCTGTAATGCCCTTTCTTGGAGGAACACAATAATTAGTCCACATCAACTAGTGCTGTCCAGCTGTTACTGATGAATAGAAGCATTGCCTCTAATAAACTAGCTTCAAAGCTTTAATACTTTCTGCATGCATGTTACTGGCATCCTGTTTCTAAATGATGCAAATGTAAAGACTTTGAAGCCATTAGAGGAACCTGGAATCTGACCACCATTGTGTTATCTGATTTACAGTTAGCAACACATTCTGTTTTTCCTGGATCCCATTTGCACCCTGGGAAAACACCAGGAACAGATGGTTTACTACCCAAATTTTAGAAGCGGTTCAAAGAGGAGTAGGCACCCTGCATGCTGCAAACATTTATAGAGGTTAAGCATAATCAGCTCCCGCTAGCCACTGCCAAATGCATCAATAAAGTTAACAGTAAGTATGGGTAAAAAAGCCTAAGGCAATACATCTTTATGAACATATCACCTTGTCCTGCATAATATTTAAGATTACAGCTAAAGAGCTGACACAGGTGAGAGTCCCATGTCTAGAGCAGAGGCTTTAATATTCATATTAGGTTATTTACCAGTACCAGGGGCTAGAAAAAGAAACTATTCGTTTCATTTTACCTTGCAAATGTGAAAGGCTCTTACAGCAGTTTTTGGTGAGGAGTTCTCTACCTGGAGTGCATTTTTTTGTTAATGCTGATCTCTTAATCCAGAGGCGAAAGTAATGGGAAGGTTTTGCTTGATTAATGGTCTTTTGGGTAGCTGAAAAGTTATCTTTGGTGGTCTTGCGTTTGGCTAACAAGAGTTAAACATCATGTATCTCCTCTTTCTTTCCTTGAGCAAGACAGTGTGACAGAGATTCTGGTCAAGATTTGCAAAGCTCAAATTCATACAGAAAATTAAAACCCCATCTTCTATAATACATCTGAAGTGCAAACCCACAAGAAGGTCTGTTTTTGAAGATTTCTGTGTATGTTTGATTTCTAAATGTATTTTTTAAGTTCACCAAGAGCTGTACTTCAGCAGACATCAACAATCAATGGACTATACTGTCTAATAGTGCTCTTTCTTGCTTACCTAAAGTGAAAAGCCTAATGAGTAGCACAGTCTTTCTTGCAGGTGAAATATTTCCACAGCTTCCTCTTGATATCTTAAAATATGAAATGCTGTTAAAATCAACATAATGACTCATTTAATAGCTCAAACAGATCTGCTCAGAAATCACTACAACTCGTGAAGTATAAGGAATAAGTTCTGTTCCATTAGTCGGTAGGAATAGTGGATTGGAGGAAAAGATTTCATGTCAAATAAATGCTATTAGCTAAGAGCATTCATGCTATAAATGAAGTTATAAATTTGGAATTTGGAGACAAGTAATGTAATGTACTCTAGGTTGCAAACAGGCTTTGTTACACAACTTTTACACTGCATTTTTAAACTAAGCCATAGATGTTAGTAGCTGTAAAGTGTCCTCTGGTTACCTATAGGGTTAGTGATTCAAAAGGAAAAAACTCTATTTTTCAGAGTCAGTACTGAAAGAGAGTGATACTCTTTTAGGACACAAAGCCTAGGATTTGATCAGTTGGCCTCATTTACCTATAATACATCTTAGTTTAATATGCATTGAATTTTAATGTGACAGAGAATTTGACTTCTGGAATCTGAAGAGAATCAAAGTGCATTTGCTGCTTGTACTGTGACAGCCAGCATTTCATTTCCTGGAAAAATCTGCAGTCACTCTGTTCAAGGTCTGCTGAGAATTGAGACTAATTGTGGTGACAAGGCATCATCAGGTTTGGCACTTCCACAGCAACTAAAATTCTGCTCTTCTTTCCAGAGACCTAAAGACTTTAAAATACCTTTTGAAAAAAAACCACAGCTTGGCCTCCTGTGTTTGACTCCTCAGGAAGACAGTTTTCAATGAAGAAAGTAGTTTGGAAAGGAAAGAAAACAAAATTCACTCATGCTCTAGCACAGCTGATGTTGCAAAAAGAAATTCAAAAGGTTATTATTAAGCCATCACGAAGTTACAAGATAAAAAGCTTGTATCAAGAAATAATGGGAGGGGTGTTTTTGTTTTGGTTTTCTGTTGATTTTTTCTTTACTATCATTTTTTCAAAAGCCCTAAGAAATTCTCACTCTTAAATGTCCTGGGGTGAAAGAATTACTGGTCTAGTTCAACAAAAAGAGAACACACGATTTAGAATATCTACCTGCTTTCTCTTTTGAGGAATCAATGAAAATTTCACTGTCCTTTCTGTTACTCTGAGTACCTTTGTCTTGCACTGAAGTATTTGTAAAAGAATGCACTTTCGGCATGAGGTGCTATGGAACATCTTGGCCAAATCAGGAGGTGGGATTGCAGACTGCTCTAAGTGGTGAACACCAAAAGGTTCTCATGCAGGATCCATCTTTTATATTCCTGGACATGTTGCTTTGCTCCTCCAAGTCTTTCTTTGGCTCCTGGCTCCCAGTACAGTACTCTTCTTCAGCTCTTGTCTTGTGATTTCTGAGGAGTAATACTGTGAGCTGTAGAAACTCCTTTGTTTTTTTATTGATGAATGGATAAAATTATCCCATCAGCAGCTGGGCTCTCCAAGGGCACCTTGGGGGTCAGTCTCAAGAGGAGATACAGCTGCACAGCAGGTTGGGACATATCTAAGCATTAAAGACTTCGTCTTGCTTCAGTGTACAAGTGCATGACTGAGGAGATATTAACACACAATTAGAAACAATTTAGGTAAGTCCTAAATGCATACTGCTTTTTAAGAATGGTATTTTAAGCTTCAGGCCCCCAAAATAATATTGTCCTTTTAAAAAAGCTTTCCTTGAGGTTTGCCCCTGACCAGTAATTTTGTTCTCTGAGTTAAACAAGAGAAATGCATACATGTATTTGACAAAATACTTGGTTCATTATTTCCTTCCAAAAGGTAACATCCTTCCAACATCTACACCAGGCACTGTGGATGTACCTGAAGTACCAAGGAGTTTGTTGCAGAATTCAGCTACCAAATAATTGGGAAGGTCCTGGAAAAGGATGAAGAGCAGAGGAGCACAAGCAACACAAGTGCTTGTGTCAGGTCAAGGTGTCTCATCTATTCAGTGTTGATGTTTCCAATGTGAAAGCATTAGAAGTTTCTGCAAAAATGCACCAGGAAAGAACTAATTTTGTAAAAACATGGCGGGGAAAAAGCGGGAGCATGTTAATAAATTTGCCATCAAATGTAGTCAGAAGAAGCAAGTAGGCAATCTGAATGCACCCATATCAACTTAAAATGACTGTGTATCAGTCCTTTCCAGGATGTGTCATCTTCATATGAAGAATTACCTAACTTTTTTGTAGTGATTATCTCAAACCAAGTTTCAGGAAGACATCCAGTAAAATCTACAACTAAAGGAAGTGTTACTAAAGCTGAAAACACACAAAAGAGTTATTAAAACCTAGGGTCACACGAAACTGACTGAAAAAAATGAAAAGGATATCATTATTGTTAAGAACTGGCAGTTAATTGCTTAATGAAAATCACATGGTTTACATCCTGTGGTAATTTCCAAGAGAGTAGGCCTATTTTATTTTGTTCAAATGGTCTTTGGAAGAAAAGTAGTCTGGTTTTGTTCTGTACTGTCCCATTTATGGCAATATGCTGTTTCAATAATAGCTCTAACAGATCAGCAGATGCAGTGAAGCAATGCAGGCTCTAAGGCTGTCGAAAACCCTTCAAATAGCCTGACAATTCAGAGAGCAGATGTCATTCTGGAACTTACTGTTTCTTTCTCCAAGAATACAATTTGTGATTCAGGAAGTAAGATATTCCCTCTATGACAGTGGACAATTTTCTTAATAGTGAACAAAGAACCTATTTTTCTTTACGTCATACTACCAGCCACAAAAAAAGAGCAGAATACAATAATTCTCTGTACCAGAAATGTGAATTAAAACTTGAGAGTGGAAAACACAATGTTATGCAGATGAGGGCAGGACTTTTCTACAAACACGTGCCCTTACTGTGAAGGAGGTAAGGAAATCTTCCTTTACTCTGCCAGATAAAACAGCGACTTCATGCTCTGCAAAGGTTTTCCAGACTACAAATCACTTTAGAGACTTGATGAGTATTTTAACCAGCTCTGCAAACCAGCCCCTTGTATTTCTCAGGAACACCCACCTCTCCTGCAACCGGATGAGTCACACAGCATCCAGGAGCCTCATTCCAGGAATCTGGCCCACTCAAAAACCCAGGAAAGAAGTACAGAGGACTGACATTTTCTTGATAAAAGGGAAAACACAGTGAGCAAATATTCTGGACAAAGCCCACACTGAACATTGAACAAAAGGCCCTAAAATTGCCATGGGCTCCTCTTCAACTATTTTCTTAACGAACTATACAGGTTAGTAAAAGAGATTCATCTGCCCCCACTTTTCTGTCACTCATATCACAGCTTCCCTCATTTAAGCTGTGCATCAGGCTTGTTTCAGAGTGAACCCTTGTTACAGCTATGGGTGAATTTCTGATGCTCCAAGACAGGGCATTTGTATTTATTTGTCTTACCTCTTACTGCCAATAGGTCCTTAAATCCCAGGACAAAAGCTGTAAAACAGGGATGGTAACATCCTAACACATGTTGGCACTTCCCAAACTAAACAAGATGAGCAATTATGTGGACAGCTGGCGACTTAAGTTTCAGTCTTCCTCTGTCTGGTGGGACTGCAGAAGAGCAAACCAGCACAAAGCTGGTGTCAAGATACACCAACATCAGTCAGGAGCCTTCTGCACCAAGCTGACAGAAGAGTACCTAAGTGTGACCTGAGACTGATCGAAGAGAAAGCTGAGTTAGTAATTAAGAAGAAATACAGGTAATGCCCACTGTCTTTCACTTGGGGACTGTCATTTCTGCTGTCCTATTTATTTTTGGAGTCTCTGGTGGCAATTAATGTCTATTGATCAGGGCTGCAAGCAGCACAGAGCCCTTGGGGATTGCTGTCATAACTGCCCGTTGCTGGAGGTGGTATCTAGCAGATATGGTGCCTCCCACAAAATATTCCTCAGGAAAAAATAAGTAAGTATTCTGCCTGCTTCAGTCCTTCTGAGCATGTCACTCCGTTGCTATGTTCTCTGCACTGGGTGCCACCAATTGCCAACACAATTTCAACACTTTGT
This sequence comes from Origma solitaria, assembly GCA_013397895.1. NCBI lineage: Eukaryota > Metazoa > Chordata > Aves > Passeriformes > Acanthizidae > Origma > Origma solitaria. The sequence goes on along the minus strand of VZRL01006296.1, from coordinate 74,678 downwards.
CTTCTCTCTGTGAAGACAGCTACCTGGCTCAGCTAAAATAAGGACACCAGATAAACAGAATAATCCATGTGTGCTGCTAAGGAAGCAAACAGAACAGATGGGAAACTGCTTTCTCACCCAATGGAAGTCAAGGGGATTTCTGAGTTTTTCATATCCTGCACCAAGGAAACAGGACCTTTCAGGGATTTTTGTGAAAAATAAGGTACCTCTGCCCACTGCAGAGAAGCTACTAATCCACTGGCTCAGACACTTGCCAAGAGCTGTGGAGCAGCCAAAATGAGTTCTCACTTTCCTTAATTCAGAGCAGAGAGCTGAAATCCCTTTCCCATGTAATCACAGAATATCAGCTATTCCAGGAGAATTTTTGCCTGTTCTGTATCCATCAGTTCCCTCCTCTCCAAATTCCTATCTGGGTATGAGCAATCCTTCCTGTCCAAATCACTACATTTCTTTGTAGAACATGTAGGTGCAAAAAATTCGCTTTTTGCAACAGCAAGTTTCAGCAGGACGTGTGTCACTGGCCATGGAGGTGCTGCAGCTCTTCCTCTCACCATGGCTGCTGCTGAGCTGTGTAACATAGTACTAGGAGGAATTTTTAGAGATGTCTCTCATTAGAGCACAACGAAGAGCAAAACTCACTGTGAAATCCTGGCCTGAACATACACAGACCAGTATATGTTCAGTATTTGTTTCTTTTCACCACAGCAAATGACAATACGAGCAAAGATGGACTCCACCTCCAACACCTCAAGGTTGCTTTGGGTAAGCCAGAGCTTTGCAGAGACTTCCACTTTCTTGTGTGCGCTCTGCCTCTCTCACCTCTCTGTTCTTGAAAACAAAAACCATGAGGTGTCTGTGTGAGTTGGCAGGCTGCCTAGACACCCTTGTCAAAATGGCTTGGCAAATTTGAATTGAGCACTGATGTTTACACAAAGATTGCTTCTACTTAATGAGCTGTTTGATACTCAAGGCATATAATTTCTATGCACTGAGGGCTTTAATGAAGGACTACATTCTGTATTTTGATAACAGTAAATCACAAACAGAACCCACATGCGACACTTGAACATTATGAAAATTTGGAACATTGACATCCATGATGAACAAAACTCACATGATTTTAAACAGAGAATGAGGAAAAAGGAGGTGAACAGCACTGAGGAACATCCTTGTGTCATGGGCTGATTTACTGCAAGATCTTATTTGCTCTGGAAGTACAGTGATTCCTGGTCTCAGCTTAAATTCAATGAAACACAGCAAACTTTGCTCACTTGGTCCCGCACTGAGGCAGACTGACTTAGCACATTACAAACAATTTCTCTTTTTTTTGTTTTATCAAACTTGCAGCAAGCCATTGGATTCCTCCCAAATTTTGCCCAGAAGAGCAGTACGTTGTTGCTCATGGAGCACAGTCTTTCAGTCCCAAGTACCATGACACTCATAAATCTCTTATATGAAGTCATTGAGGGTGAAGACAGATGCCCCTGATGCCTCTCCCTTGATCACCTTTTCTTTCTGCCCCTTTCCCAGATTCTTATTCCAACCTGATCTGATTTTTTTGGGGAGCTGGGATCTTTTACTGGGACCTTTGCTCCAGGCACAAACAGCAAACCATCATGGTACAGGGAACCCTGGACCTTGCTTTAACCATTCTTTGCTTTAACACACCCCTGAAATGGTGTAAAGAACTCACCTGCCATCCTGGCAGCTACCTCTGATGCAGAACGCAGCTCCAGAGCAGGCTGCTCCTGGCCTTTAGCACTGCTGGGCAGGTCTCCATTGCGTGAGGAGGAGACCATAGAGTGGGGCTTGGCCTCTGCCCTGCTGCCCAGACCAGGACACAAGGCACCAGAGGGGTGTTAAGCCCCACATTGCCATTATCTTGGCATGGCTGGGTCTCACACACGTGCAGAATGGCAGTGCTGCTGAGAGGCCTCCAGGACAGACAATACGATGTGCCGTATGTCTGGTAAGTGACTGGCCACGGAGAATAGCTTCTCACCGGGAAACATGCCTGTGATCAAACACTTAAGTACCCTGACACTCATAAATCTCTGACGAGTCATTGAGGGTGAAGACAGATGCCCCTGATGCCTCTCCCTTGATCACCTTTTCTTTCCGCCTCTTTCCCAGATTCTTATTCCAACATGATCTGGTTTTTTTTGGAGCTGGGATCTGTTCCTGGGACCTTTGCTCCAGGCACAAACAGCAAACCATCATGGCACAGGGAACCCTGGACTTTGCTTTGACTTGTGAACAGCACAGGCCAGATGTCTGAGTTAGTTGTCAAGCTAACATACAAAGCTGCTCTGCCTTTCTGCATTGGGGGGGGGAAGACAGTATGAATGGTTCCTGCTGCAATGCCAAGAATCATTCCAAGCAAAAGAAACCTACTCAAGGGAGTCTGCAAACCATTTTAACCAGGAATCAAATAGGATACTTTTTTTTTTCTTAATGGAGTGCTATGCTACATTAGTAAAAGTGATATGACATCACAAATGTGTAAGTGTACATAAAAGCCTAATGTGTCAGTATTTTCGGAACGGGGAGGGGGCAGAGAAGAGGAGGGGAAGGGAGGGGCAACCACTTTTAATGCAGTCTTGGAAATGTTAAATAGAACATATTTGTAGCAATTAATTCATAACCTTTTTCCATCTTGCTTCTTCTGCAACATTTATGTTCCTACAAGCAGCTGACACAGAAAAATACAAAATAGCCCTAAGGATATCTACACAAAACTTTCACCAGGAGATTGCCTGGAAGCCAGGGTCTTTAAATTTGCAACCTGCCAAAGTCCACTCCACTTACAACAGGCAGCTGGATGAGTTGCTTTCAAGGTTGTATCTGTTCCTAGGCACCACCTTTCCAGGGTGGGCCAAGGAGGATGAGGCTCATCACCTGTCCTGGAAAGCCAGGGCTCTATCCCACACTTGTGCATTGTAGGCATGTGCACCAGAAGTGAATGTGTGAACCCAAAATATTTGGAGACTGCAGAGCTGCAGCAGGCAGTGCTCTGCACAGCAAGCAGGTTGCAAACACCGGTTCCAAGGCCACACCACTGCTGCCTGGGCAGAAGGCTGCCTGACCCCTTGTTTCAGACCACCCACTAGCTCAGGCAGTGGAGGAAAAGCCAATCACCACAGCAGGTTTTCACCTCACGCAGAGTTAGGCAGCCAGGGCTTCCTTTGCACACAGCAGACATAGCACGTCGAAGACTCAATTCTTAGGTGTCTGCTCTAAGAAGATGAATTGCACCTCGACCTCATCTTTCTCCCCTAGCCAGAGAAGCAGCTTTGACTTTTTCAGATGCAGACAGAGAGTTACTCAAACTGATCCCACTCTGGACAGCATTCATCTCCCAGCTTCCGAACTCAGGCACACAAAATACACCAGTAAAAAATGGGCTAGTCCGAGTTTCAGGCCAGGGATGACACTGCCCACACCAAGGAGTCTGGATTTGAATTCACCTTAGGTAGAAAGCAAAATAAGTACACAGCTTTGCAACCTCACTGGTTGCCTGTGCTGGTGTGCATGACTGCAGGCAATGTTTGCTGCGGTCTCTAGCCCTATTGTTCTCTGCCGCCCACTGAATGAAATTCCTTGAGCATTGGTTTGCCAAAATTTTGGTGTTGCACAGCCCAGGGCTCACATTTAGTAAGATCAGAAAATGTGTGTCTCCCCATTCGCCACTTCCCAAAAGCAGCTGTGTTGAAAGGAAGGAATGGTATTGAAGAGGTGTGATAAAAATAGGATCTCATGGGCATGCTAAGTTGCTTCAAATTCTTGTCCTAGCAGTCAGCAGGGGGTTTTTTGGGGTGTTTTTTTGATGGACAGGAAAAACCTTTCTACAAGAGAAAAACAGTCAAAAAACTCAATGTAAATTCCACAAAAAACTCTACCAAAATTCCACTAAAAATCCAAAATTTTAATCTTGGCACAATAACCCTTTTTACAAAGAGATTTTATAGGTTGAGTGTATATATTCACAAAAGCGACAAACTAAGGCATATTCTCCATAACCATGTTTGTAAAAGAATAGCTCTGGAAAGCTATGTGACTCGATCTCACATAAAGCTTGTCAAGACACAGGCATTAAAAATTTTAAACTTGTGAAATACTTTTGCATGTAATGGACTGTCAGTTTATACAGTTATCATGAATATGAGCTAAATTAATTTCAAATCACTGCAACAAACACTATAGTAAGACCATGAAGCTTAAACAGTATTTTAAAGTGCTCATTAGAAACCCAACATTTCAATTAAGAAATGTTAAAGATATTACATTCCTTGCATATCAAGTCTGAAGGTACAATATGTACACAAACTACCGCCTAGCCTTTACAAACAGGAAATAATTTATCCGTGTATCTCAAACATGACTAGTAGCTGAAGGGAAGCTGAAAGAGTATTTTGATTTGGCCTGAAAAATGAAAAAATAATCTCAGAACAGTCATCTGACACATATAACCATGAGAATTCTGTATCCCAAGCACTGCCATTTTGGCCAATCTCTTTGACTAATTCTCATTACACCTACTCAAGAAGCATCTGCCAGCACTTTGCCAGTAAGAAATTACAGCACCTCTCTTGTAACAGAATTGCTTGGGTCTCTAGAACTGGCAAGGCTGCTGTTAAAGAGAAACCTCATTGAACAGAAGAAATATGCCCTGCAATATACCACAGTTTGCAGAGAGTAAAGAAGTCTGAACTAGACAGATCATCATACAACAAAAATTTGGAGAATTTTTTGTTTAATTTTTGAATGAACTGTAGTGCTTACTAAAAAATAAGACAAAACTAATTAAGAGGCATTTGTGACAAATTTAAAAGCCTACACCAGCCTTCTTATAAAGCCCTAACCAGTCTCTTTCAATCCATAGATGCAGGGTGTTTGCTTGTCAAGTCTCTTGTCCTGACAGCAACTAATCAAACTTCTCCATCTACTACAAGTCTTCTGCGACTTTGACTTACCAGTTTTGCAGCATGTGGTACCATCCTGTGCACAGGTTAAGCCTGTTTCACAAAGGACTAATACGAGGTACTGTGAAATGTTAGCATTGTGCATCATTTTAATCCCCATAGCACACATGCTTTTCAATAATCCCCTTCGAAGTACAACATGACAAATTTTCAAAGATACAAACAACCATAAAACACAAACCCCAAATTCATTAAAGCACAATAAAAATATTTACCTTCCTGTCATTTCTTTTCATTTCTCAGCGGCCACGAATGGCAACATTTTGTCTTTTCAGACTTTGCAACTGGACTTTGTCCTTTTCAGACAAAGAGTACACCCACTCACATACAGTAACATGATTATAGTAAAATCAAAACCCACACAATAAAATAACAGTGAACATTCCATAAGCAGATTTTTAACTTCTGGTAAACATTTCTGCTAGGCTAAAGGCAAAAATATGCTGTACAAAACCATGTTAACATCTGCAGTAATAAGCTTTGTTTAGCTTAGCTTAGCTTCAGCTTAGTGTGTGGTCGGCCTGAACTATGCAATTTCTTGAACAGGTAGATAGAAGATTGTAAAGATCTATTTCTTCTCTACTTGTACCCATGAGCAGATTCTTCCCTTGCAAAACATTCATGTGAAAAAAATTTGCTGTGGCACTCAGCTGAGTTACAAAACACACATGTATGGGGAACAAGAGGTGTCAAGGTGACAAACGACTCATTGGACTGCTTTCTTCTCCACCTGCAGCAAGCTTGAGTGTTGTGAGCTTACGAGGGGGATGCTGAGGACTCCTACGAAGGTTGTCATCCATCTGCAGAGAAACAATGAGAGCCGGATCTGGCAAACAGTAGAATATAGGTTACACAATTAGTCTTATTTGTCAGGGCTGCCATCATTAATGCTGGGTTGGGGTATGTTTACTGTCAGGACCAGCCACAACTGGTGCTTTGGTTTCTTTCCACTCCCAAATATATACTTGTTTTAGAGCTGCTATTCATTCCCTTACAAATGGCGCATCAAGCCCAGGGCAATGGGTGTGCTTCTGCCCAAGTAATTTTGTCAAGATTACTGAAAGAAGCAACATGATTTCTAAGAGGTCAAATAATGTACAATAGCCAAACGCTGCTAGAAGACACATCAACAGTCAAACTGCTAATATCAACGGATGCTTCTGTATATTCAGCACCATGCAAGAATAAATCTTTTCAAATAAGAAATGTTCTGGAGATGCTGAGTGAATTTTTATTAGATTTCAAAAAGTACTTAATAAAGAATTTATGATAAGGCCTTTCCAAAGACAGGTTAAAATTAATCTTTGAATATAAGCAATTTACATTTTCATAGGAAATCAATCTAATGCCCTATGTGTAATGTGGTCTCAAAAATTTAGTTAGTACAGAATAAAAGACAGCACAGGGGAGATCTGCAGAGGCTGCCCAGCCTATCCCATTTCCTCAAGGCAGGATCAGTTCTTCCTCAATCACGCCTGACAAATGCCTATGTAGCCCATTGTTTAAAACTTACACAGCCACACTTCAATGCCAGAAAGAGCATCAATACCTAACGCAACAGAAGCTGATTATAGTTAATGATCTATCTCACATACTGTTCTTTTTCAAGAAGAAATGCCTTCTACCCTTTCAGTTAAAATGTTCTGTCTGCATGAAAAGGCTGATTATTCACAACTATATTTCAGGTAAGTTGTATAGTTTTTGATAGGTGCTCAGTGATAGCCTTAGAAATAAAAAACATAAGAAAAAACAGCTAGATGTAGAACAAGCAGGAGAAGAGTGACTGCCAGTTAGTTACTACAGCATGCAGCTGGGAGCAAGGAAAGCTGCTGATCAGTCTTAATTTGCAGGACCATTTCTGAGGTTTGACCAATACATTTGCCTCCTCCTCGCTGACTGTACACTTGAGGAAACATACCACTCCTTTGTTGGTGTGCACACCTGCAAGACAATATTCTTTTGGTTGTATTAATACTTTTTTAAGTACAAGGCTTCATTAATTCCTCCTTCCAAATGATGCAATATTCTTCCCACCTCTCTACACAACATAACTCTCTAGAAAAGAGGTAATTAAAATAAAGTCCAGTACAGTTGCAATTGCCATGCAAGGATATCTGTGAACAAGTAACCACAACAAAGCAGTAAAATCAAAGCGACTGAAGGAAAGTAACCTTTTCAATCAAGTTGGATTCCTTATTTACAAGCTGTGTGAGTTTCTGCAGATTAGCATCTGCTGTATCCTGTCCAGCTGGAGAATGGCCTGGAGAGTGAAGGTAGAAAGATGAAGAGTGAAAAGATATTAACAAAAGCTTTTAAATTCTAAAAAAATAAGCACATATTGGAGTGAGAGCTCATACAGTACTTTTATGAAAAAAAGAATTTAAGTGGAAAAGCCATTCCATGTGAGAACATCAGGAGTACTAAGCGTGAGCCATAGGATTTTGCCAATGTTTGATGGAATCTGAGTATTAACACTTGCTTTTAATTTTGAATCCTTTCTGCCCAACTTCAAAAGTTTCTTCATTTCCCCACAGAAACTCTAGCATAAACCACATGAAATCTAACCTGCTTTGGTTCACAAATGGAATCCTGGAGTACTAATCCTAACAGGAGTGTAGATGACAAAAAGGATAAAAGAAACACAACTTACCGGAGACAGTTAACCTGAAGTAGCAAGTTAAAATATCATCACAAAATCGACACAGATTGGGAAGCTGTTTCAAATGCTCTTGCAACTGTACCCTGGGGAAGCACACTTTATAAATTGGTGCAAGGAAACCAAACACGAAGGCATCCAAGGTGGTAGGCCTAAAAAGAGTGACACACAAAAACACTGAAGTGACTTGAGGTAAGACAATTAAGACTTCTACAGCCTAGTTTTCTGTATATGTCAAATACAACTCAGGACAGAATACGGTCAGCTCGTCTGTCATTCCACCTTTGCCTATCAATCTGGTAAATGCTTTGTACCAACTACCTACTCCTTTCAGCGTCTCTTAACTAGACATGCTGGCAAGCTGAAACCGTAATGTCAGCATTAAGACATAGTCATGCTGTCCCCTATATTGATAAACAAGCCAGTCTAAAACACATTTCTGGCACCACAAAAGTCATGCTGTATGCCAGGGGACCAGGATCCCCTTTCATGGAGTGGTCCAACTTCAACAGCTAAAGGAAGAGATCATGCTTTTCAGGACCTATTGGCACTATGTTGCTGGCCCTATCTGCTTCCTGCTCCACACACATACCACAGGAATGAGTGTTCCTGGACCTGTGGCCTCCTCACATGAGGGCAGTAGTAACACCTCAGCCTAAAGCATTTTTTTTGCCATACAAAGCAAGGAGGTGACATTCAGGGGCTATAAAAGTGTTCTCCAGTGCACCTCATATTTTCTTAGCAGCTGTGGGCAGCATTTCCCTCTCTGTGGAAAAAAGCAGGATAAGGGAAACACCACACTGACTCAGTCCAACGATCTTGTTTGTGCTCTGTTTGCTCATTCAAAGTTATCTGAAAATAGAGTGTGAGACATAAAACTACTGGGAAGCACTTTTAATGTTCTGACAGGCTAAAAAAAAAAAAAAAGTTCAAGTGTTCACAGAGTCACACCTTTTTTATTAGCTATTTAAAAAAAAAAAAAAATTACACTCACATATCTCCGAAGAAAAATTGAGATGTTCCCAATCTCTTTGACAGGAGATTTAGGCACTCCTTGGCATCCCTGTATATCTGATGAGACACAAGACGGTCTAAGAGCCCTGGGTGTAGCAAGGCTGGTATGCACAGAACCATTTATCATTTGACAGTGTGCTAGACTGTTTCAGTTCTTCTCTTAGACAAAACCAACTTATGAATTCCTCACTGCATGACACATACCTGTGCTTCCACTTCAGTGAGACTGTAGAGTGGAGGCCCTCCCTTAGTCAGCAAGATTCTGTTCAGTGCTTCCCTGGACATCTTTCCAGGCAGATACAAACTCAGTGGGAAGGCAATCCTTGAGGCAAACCATGGCTTTGTCACACTGCAGTAATTTTCAGCCTCAATCCAGAAAGTGTGCAGCTATATCAACATGAGGAAAAATATAACTGAGATTTGAATGACTTAAGTAGGTATCTCATGAAACCTGATGTGTAAGACCTCAGTCAGAGAAGCAGAACCAGAAATTATTGCAATTTAAGGCAATTGGGCTCTGTAAAGGAATATACTAATCCTCTGCATGCAGGAGTACGTAAGTTTGGCAATAGCTACCTTCCAAATAAAGAAAAACACCAAAGATATTCCAGAGATCTACATGCATCTGCATAAAATTATGTATGTATCTCTACATGCATATGTATAGATACACACAGCGTGCATATTGAAAATGTACTACAGAAAAAGTTGCAGACATACAGCAACAGGTTTGAACTCTCTGAAATTTTGTTTTGAAATTTTATATAAATCTTAAAATAAAAGATACTCCAAAATTACTAATTTGAAGCCAGTGTCAGCTGAACAGACTAGCTTATGGTATCATCTGGTCAGAGTATTTTTCCCTGTACAAGCTGAAGTCAAACTCATTCAAGAGACTCAGTGTCTGTGAGTTTTATAGCTCTAATGTAATTACACTGAACTGGTAAGGGCAAATGGCCATGTGTTATTTAGAACTGAAAAATTAAGCTGCTGATGAGTATTTTAATTTATTAAAAGTTTTAACTCAATAGTTCAAAAGGCTTTCAGTTGTGCATCTCAAATGAGACACATCTTAATCAAAGGTTTTCAGGAGACTCAAATGAAACAAAAAATGGCCACAGTAAGGGGGTTTCAGGATACTGTTTCCCAAAGACCAATAGAAAAAAATAATCTAAAGGAAAAAATTCTTGTAAGTGTGCTTTTAAAAATGTCTTTCATAGATCTACTATTATTACTTGACACCCCACAAACACACACTTCTTTCCTTTTCAAAAGTTTCTAGGCATTATTTCCAAAAAACAGACTAACAAAGCAACTACAAAGTTCCAGCCAGGGATGTGGCTGAGAGACTTTAATGTTTCTCATGCTGGGCACCTCTTACAGCATTCAATTCCAAATATTCTGATCATTACAAAGTATTTATCAATATTTACCAGAGCAGGAAGCAGCTTCTCTTCAAGTAGTGCAATATAAGCCAGTGTATCAGCTCCTTGTTTTGCAGACAATTCATAATCAGCATTGTATTTCTATAAATTAAAAAAAAAATCCAAACCAAAACAAAAATATAAAAATAATCTTACACAGAACTTTCAAAAAAGATGGTCAATGCAAAGTTACTTCAAACTTAATAGCTATCAAGGCAATAAATACATAAACAATTTCTGGAACAGAAAGCACACACTCACTAGAATTTTCCTTCTTCAAGCCAGCTCTGTCAAACCTTGCTGCAACTCCCTTTTCCCCTTTCCCATTCTTAGAGCTTTGAGCTACCCTATTCCCAAAATAACTCTTGTGTCTCCTTCCTATTTGTTTCCAAGCAAATGTCCAGTGATACAGAGGCAACTTTTCAATACTGAGAGATACAGCAAACCTCTGGAAAGTGTCCATTGTTATTTTTGAAGAAGCATCTGACACTTCGGCAGGTGTAAGCACAAAAAAAAAGCATGCATTCCCATATTTTGCTTTTAATGAACATTTTAAAAGTTAAGAAATTGGATACTAACAATGTAAGTGACCAAATACAGAGCTAAATTAATGCAGTTACTGACTGAATTTTTAATTCTAACACTGTATTCTTTTAAGATACATAATAACAATTGATAAATTTTAAGGGGAGTGAGTAGATTTGCTTCATTAATTTATAAACAAAGGGTGAGTGCTAATACTTGGACATCTGAGAAGCAAGCATATAATGGTTATACTTAAAGAGGGTATTTTTCCTCCCAACATTATAGAACCTTTGGTATTCACATGAATACCAAATTCAAATTCAATCCGAATGCATCTGCTACTTCTGTCTCCAATTCCATCTCAAGTGCACTTTTCAGATTCTGTTTTTCTCCCCACAAAGGTTTAAAGTTTCACTAACATGCCATTCATGAGATCATCTGACCAGACAGGAACTGCATTTCTAGTGTAAAAGCAGAATAGAGGGCTAGAGGGCCATCTTAGGAATAAAAAGATGATGCCATAGTTTATTACACATCTTTATACTCTGTGGAAAGAAGAAATTACACAGCTTTATTCTTTGTAAACAAAACATTAAGAGATCTGCAAAAGGCAAGCAAGAGGCAATAACCTGGTGTGCATCAAGAAACGCCTGCAGACATTTTTATCTTACAAACTATAGAAAAAATACATGGATTAAAAACAACACTGTACATATTATGTTTCAAAAGAAGAGCACTGGGAAATGACCCATATTAACTGTTAGCCTAAACTGTGATATCCTACGTCTGCAAAGTCATAGTAGCGGTGGGTCAAGCCCAAAGGCTTCCATCCTCCCTGCAGAAGTTGTGGAATCCCAGGGACTGAAACCCCCTGGGGTGGGGTCCAGGGTGGACTGCCCCAGGAAAGGACTGAGTTCTGACTCCTGTCCCTCAGTCCCTAAATGCATATCATATCTCCCTGACCCTTGTCCCTCCCTGACCCTTCCCCGTGCCATCCTCAGATTGGTCGATACCCTCAGAATAAAGTCTGGTGTCCGGCTGGGTTCTGGGTCTCTTGTCCCGAGCCCAGGCAGATGGTCACCGCGTGCCTCTGTGTCTGATTGCTCTGGGCAAGGGAACCTCCCTCTGCCCCCTCCGGCTTGTGGGTGCAGGGTGGTTGCTGAGAAGGACGGCGCGGCCTCTGGCCAGGGGACCCTAACCCCGTCTGCGGTGAACCCAGACTCTGGGGACACCGACAGAACACACCAGAAGGCCGCACCAACCCTGGTGGCTGCCTGACCCAGCCCAAACCAACGGCAATAAAATTACAAGCAGGGTGATCAGTAAGAAACTGCTCAATTAAGGACAGTTTGTTTTTTTCTTTTAAATTCAATTAATTTTTTTCATGCTTATTTTTAAATTTTTCACACAACTAATGATTACACTTTTAAAGAACAATTTCTTATCCATCATTTTGCAATTCTCATGCATGTATGAGAAACAGAAAAGCATTGGGTCTGAACTAAATTCCAAGGTTTTGGAAGCCTATACCAGTGTTTAAAGGACACATGCAAGAGTCACTGCAAGCCAAAGAAAACAAATCTTTTTTAAAGAGACCTACCTTTTTTCTTAAGAAGTTTAGTATTTTTGCTGGCTGAGAAATAACAGTGTCTTCTGATACCAGGACTGGTATATCTCCTAGAAGGCATAAATAAAACAGTCAACGATTTGTATGGATGACTTCTAACATAATTAGAAAGCAATCAGTCACTTTAGGTACTTTTTTTTTCTCAGTGGCATGCTCTGATTTTCCTGACATGTAAACATAAGCATAAAATTTTACATAGCATGGGAGTTCCACCAAGGTTACAAATACTCTTAGTCTATTGTGGCCTTTACTAATAACAAGACCTAAAAAAGGGCAACATCAAATCAGACTGAAGGCAGTATTTTCTGCTAGGTATCCAATCCTTTGACAACCAGGCTACTTGTCTGAATTTCAGATGTTCATCTTAAGACAAAAATTCCAACTCAGTCCAACTGCCTTCCCAGTTCATTCACCTCTGAGCCTCTTCAATTTTTCCTCTGTTCTTCCCCTCCAAATCCATTTTAACCATCTTTTTACTCTAGCCTTGCTACAACCACTGCATAACCATGAATTACTCAAAGAACTAAATATTTCCCCTCTGCCAGAAGCTGACTGGACAGCCTTTAGTTGTAAGATTGCAGGATCAAAGCCTGTAGAGTGCAAAGTCTCTATAACAGGGGTTACCTTACAGCACATTCACAACATAACTGCCACAATGAACCCAACAGGACAGTGCTAAATAATATTAAAGTATCAATTATCACCATCACTTACTATTCAGACTACTTTTTAAATTAATTTTAAGTATTTTCTTTATGAGGAAAGCCACCAACATTCCAGCAAGTCCACTCAGCTAATTTGTGGTATTTTTACCTGACAGAAAATAACACATTGAAAAGCAAGAACCAAAGGCTCAATTTCTGCATGAATACAGTATTGCCTTTACTGATAATGGTTCTGATAGTGGTTAAGTATAAGGGACAGCGGACTTTAACCCTGGAGTGATTATACCTCTCCGAAATACACCAAGACAATAATTACTGAGCAAACAAATAAGCAATGAGAAGCATCCAACACAAAGAAGTCCTCTCTGACAGCTTACCTTCACCTTTTCTCCGTCAACCCCTCTAATTCAGCACAATAGTAAACATCCCAGCTGGTGTAAGCTATACTTGTTGAGGCTCACATTCCACTTCCAACTGTACCACCCTATTAAGCTACAAATAATTAAAGACCTCTTCGATATACATGGCTAGTTACTACCTTTATAAATTTGCAAAGTGCAAAAAGTTTACAAATTTGCTTTCACGATACCATCAATTCAGACTGCCTGACTGAAAAAGCTATGTAGTTGGCATTACTGCTTTGTTAACTGTCTGCTGCTTCACCCATACATTTTTTAATAAATTGTCCTCCGAAGCACTTTATTTGTGCTTTCCATTATTTTATTCCCACAAATTTATCACACTTGATCCTGTGAAGCCATTTAGCGGGGGCAGACTGAACTCATGAACACAAACCCAATGGAAGCACAGAGACTGGAACCTGCATGGATAACATGGCTGTGATGAAATCAATAGAGGCTGCAAAGATGGTACCTTTCGGCGCTCTCCAGGAGTTATTTATAGTATTCACTGTAAGGGGAGCACCAGCAAATTTGGCATAAGCCTGCAATAAAGATTGGAGAGCAGGGGAGAAAACCCGTCACAACGTGTAAGAAAAGCGTAAGACAGAGCTTTAAAAGTTGCTTTAACACCTTCGTGCACTGAGGCACAACCACCATCAGGTGCAGGACGGGTTTCGGTCAGGCTTCACTGCCCTAATGCGTCTCCAGGGCATGCGGAGCAGAGGCCCCGCAGCCCCCGGGAAGGGCGGCAGCGCTGCCCGCGGCTCCCGTGGGGAACGAGCCAGGGCCGCGCCGCGGGCCCAGCACCGCGCCTCCCACCCCCGGCCTCCCCCGGGGCAAGGAGGAGCCCCGCGGACGTCCGTGCGGGCGGCAGGCAAGCCTCGGGGTGCCGCCGCTCCCTCCCTCCCTCCCGGGCCGGGCGGTGGCCGCCGCCCGTTACCATGACGGTGAGAGACTCC
>VZRL01006296.1:0-53858 GCA_013397895.1 Origma solitaria | reverse complement strand
CCGGCCCGCGGCCGCCATGGGGTGCGAGCGCGGCGCCGCGCTGCTGTTGCTGCCGCTCGCCCTGCAGCTGTGCCCGGGCCGTGCCGCCGCGCCCGCCCCCCGAGGTAAGGGCCCCGCGCCCCGCACGGAGCGCGCTTTCCTTTCCCCGCTGCCACTGAGAAGGCTCTGCGCTTGCGGCGTCCCGTCCCCTGCCCTCCATCGGCAGCCCTGCCTGGCAGCGAACGGGAACAGCTCTGCAGGTGCCGTCGCGGGCAGCGGAAGCCGCCCCTGCCCGTGGGGGCGTAGAGAGTGCCCGCGGAGCCGCCCCGCCGCCGCTGCCGCGTCCTCCCGCCGGCTGTGCCCCTTCGGACTGGCAGTGGGGACCGGAGGAGGTCGCGGTGTAGCCGCTCAGTCAGCCGCCCACAGCCTGCAGAAAGTGTTTTTGTAGGTGTGCTGGTGGGTGCATGGAGCATCTGAATAGCCCTTTTTCGGTTCCAAGTTCTCCTAAACGAGAAGTGAATTTCTAAGCCGTGAAAACTCTTTGGGAAAACTCTACTACGGAGAAAAGAGGATAGGAAAACTCGTACTTCTAAACCCAACATTGCTGTGGCAGTATTATGCACGTAGTAAGTCAGGAGCCACTGTATTTTAGAGCTTAAGTGGGTGGTATCGCTCTGCGGTGGTACCTTGTGACTGGAACCAGCCTGGCTACCGAGTGCAGCAGTTAGTGTAACTTCATGCCACTCCAGGAGCCTTAAAGTTGCTTGTGGTTTTCGCTGCATTTTTAACTCCCTCCATTGCCTTACAAAATGATATTTGACAATTTAATTGATTATTATTAAAACAGATTTAAAAGACAGCCAATCACAACGACACAGCTGCATTTCTAAAAGCGTTTGCTGAAGACCTTTATGATGCAAAAAACCTTTCAGAAAATTGCTGTAATGACGAGTTGCATATTACCATATTAAAAAAAAAAAACCAAGATGGATCTCTAACTTGTCAGGGGCAGTGGTCAATGAAAAACTACACTCTCAACAAGGGATGCTTTAGGCTTCTTGAGGTCAGTGGGAAATTATTGTGGTGTGGGTTAGGATTTCACTCCAGGTGTCTAAACCATCAATAATTACCTTGAAAAGTGCTGTGGAGCAGTGTTTACACCTACAGTTATGATAAAGTGTGACCAAAGAACAACCTTGGATTGTCTTAAAAAGCTGGTGTGACATGGCAGCAATTAAGGCAAAGAAGGGATGTTTTATTTTGAGTTCCATGCTCTCCTGTGTCACTAATTTCACTCCTCTATGCCTCCTTGTCCTAGCACTTCCCATCATGTCTTCTAGCTCTCATCTGAAGACCTAGCCTTGATGGTCTCGGGCAGATTTCCAAAGTGTGGTTTTCCACTGTCTCACCATGTAGCTCATCCCTTGTTAGCATTTTCCTAGGAGGGTGAGCTGCTCTCTTGTAAAAACCACTGAAGGAAGGTGAGGAGAGAATTCCTGTTCTGTCTCACGAGTGGGCTCAGTTTAGCCTGGTGGGTATGTACACTTGTGCTCGAAGGAATGAAGGCATGTCGGAGTCATCACTCTCATTGCATGGATTGAAACCAGCTGCTTGTGCTTTTCAGCTTTGGCAGTCCTATTCTATACATTTACTTTCAAGTATGCCTTTCTAGGGAGGGGAACAAAGAGATGAGGTTCTTCAAAAAATGAAATGTGAAATCCTTGTGGATCTTTTTTCCCCCTGTTCCTTCCAAACAAGTAATTGTCTCTGTAACGTCTAAGAGTTGTCTCTCTCTGCCAGCTCTGCTAAGTATGTAAAGTGAATTTTCATAACTCCCTTGTTCTTCTGCTGCCTGCATTTGCTAGCATGTGTGTAAGTTGTGCTTAAGGATGGATTTCGTCACATAGTACATCCACATGCTGGTAAGTGAAGATATCCCAGGAAAGGGTTTGATAACAGGGTGCTGAAGGATCCAGCTGAGGTGTTGTGCTTTGTGGAACACAACTGCCAAACCAATTTGAGTATTCATTTAAATATGCAAATTTCAAAGATTTCAATGGATGTTTTCTGTAAGGTTAGACAGATATTTCACTGTGTTTAGTCATTACTTTGTTATGTTTTTAAGTGACTCCGGCATAGATTTATTAATATCACAGGAATTGATATAAATTTAGCCAATTGACCCAGAAGAACTGAACCAAATGTATAGCTATATTTTGCGCTCTCGAAGTCTTTGATATTGTATTACGTTACTCTGGCGGAAGAAACAGCTGTATTTTATGAATGGCTATTACTTGTAAAATGCTGTTGTGCAGAGTAATGAGCTGCATTTCAGTCTCTCATGTGGGAAGTTGCTTTGCTCTCTGTGCACTAAACATGATGAAATTCCCAGCCTTTTGCTTCTGCTGTCCATGTCACTGGTTTCAGTGCGAGCAGTGGTTGTTCTGGGATGCTGTAAATCTGAACTGGATGAAAGAGAAGTCTTTTGACCAGGTCCATCTTAGATATATGTTTCTTAGTTGTTTGACAACAATATTACTAGTGCATGCAAATCAAGGGTGTGATATTTTTGCATCATGTCCTGAAAATTCTCAGTAGAATCATGAGATCCTTGGACCCAATACAAGTGTAGACTTCAGGGATGATTTCAATGACCTCATGAAATGAAGGGAAAAAGGCCTTAAATTTTTCTCTTTTTGGAAATAGCAGTAGCATCTAGATGAATGGATACTTCAGAACGAGTGATGGGAGCAGCACGAACTCACACTCTAGTGTAAGGGAACAGGGTTTCCCACATGTCTGTGGGAAGGTCTGTGTGCCCGTGTGATTGTCTTTCAAGTGCTCTTCAATCTTTTTCTGTGTGTAGCATATGGAAATACTGGAATGGTAGGATGGCCTCATTGCCTTAGTAGACAACAACAGCTTTGGGCTTTGTCAGCACAACCCCATTAGTAAAAGTCTAGTGTTTTTTCAGCCTGGGAAACGAAACTTATTCGTACAACCATGGGCTTGAATCTAGCTAAGGCACAATGTGCTGCCATGTGCCTTTGCCATCTGCTGGGTGTTATGGCTCTTCTCTGGTGAGCTCTACAGTATTGTTCTGGTGTGGGAGAAAAATATGGCCCAGCTATGGTAGGCCTATGGATTGTAGTGGTATACAATAGCTCAGTATGCCCTTATATTTAAATAACACTTAATAATAATTTATCAGATTTTATTACCACGGTATGATATATATACTTCTTAAATTGCAGCGGGTTGAAATAGGAGATAATCAAGAAACCTAACAGAAGAGTTTATTGAGTTTGGAGACATCATGGATTTAGGAACATTGAGGAAAACTCCAGTTTGTTGGTTTCAGTTGCCATAAGGGACATAACTGACATATGTATGTGTAAAATTGTAGACGCTGTTGATGTATTGTGGAAAAACTAAAATAAAAATTTGAAACAGCTTTCTCTATGCCTTCAGGGTTTGGTTTTTTTTTCTTGTCAGGCCTGTATTTCTTTGTTTTCTGTGCCAGAAGGGAAAGATGAGTCTTATTTATACAATATATATTCTGAAAAGTCAGTGAAGTGAGAAGAAGGTTGTGAACATCATATTGCATACCTGGCTTTTTGGCATTTTAATTGGCGCCCTGCAAATTCTGTCAAAGGATCAGCACTCCAGAAATCTGTCTGAAAATTTTAATGCTGAATTCTTATCTAATTGATACGTGAACACAAACATCTAAATTTGTGAAAGCAGAAATAGGTTAAAAAACTATCTGTTGAGTGAATCCTCAGAAGAGAAGGACTTTAGAATCTACCTAAAAATATTTGAGTACCTCAATTTGAAAACTAGATATTTCTATGCTAGTAACTTAACAATAATACCTTTGAAAAATAGAAGTTGCTGAAGTAGTATCTGTTGCAACAAATTCTAGATATTCTGGTAGAATGATAGAATAGGTTTAGCTTGCAGGCACCATCTAGTCCAAACTTCTTGCATGTGTGGGTACATGTTTCACCAGACCCGGTTGCTTAAGATATCCCTTCCAGTGCCAGAGTTTTGAACCTAATGATCTTTACAGATGATCATCATATTGATATTTTTTAAAAAAATTTATTTTATGTAGGTCAGAGTTTCCATGTGAGGAGTGTACAGTCTCCAATATATGGCTTCAAATCACATTCTTCTTTGGTCATTATTATATTTAAATTACTTTGAAATTTGCTTTTGTTTTTCCAGTTTTTGATCTTCTTCCTTATTCCAACAAGCGAGTGGTACTGAACTTCTTGCAACAAGCATTTGGGGATCCTATGCTGAATGAAGTGTACTTGCTCTCAACATTCAAACTGCAGCCAAAGAGCACAGCCACTGTTTTTGGCCTATATTCATCAGCTGACAACAGCAAGTATTTTGAATTTACGGTAATGGGGCGGATGAGTAAAGGTGAGTTGTTTGGAATATGTATGGTAGAACTAGTGTTGCATCGATAGTTACTGGTGTGTGACAGATGAATGTTGACAACTGTGTGATTAACTTTTGTGTTTGAGTCATCCTTGTTGCATGCTGTCACCTTTCACATCCCCTCTCACTCCTTCATCTCCTTGATGCTGCTCTGTCTGGCCGGGAGAAGCTGACCTGACAATCAGCTGGTATCTCAACTCAGCTGTGGTGCTTACTCTTGAGCAATGCTGAGAAAGGAGAAAAAAACCCACAGAGAATGGAGAGTCAGTTTGGTTCGGTCTTTTTTTTTTCCTTTTTCTTTTTCTTTTCTTTTTCTTTTTTCCTTTTTACCCTAGGGACAATCACTGGTTCTTATTACTCAGGAATGTGAGGGACACACGCACATGCTGCCTCATGCATATGAAAGGCAGGTTCTTGTTCTGATGACCCTGGAGGTTAAATGTGACCATGCAAGACAAATATTCCCGGCACTTATATGATCTGTTGGGGGAAATAAAGTGTTTGTTCTTTATTTCTTGGAATTAACTTATCAGGAGTCAGAGTAGGAACTGCAGCAGTTTTAGAAATAGAGAGTTTCATTGATTTCTAAACCAGATCTAGGATATACTACAATTTTAAGATTCAGTGGAAGATTGTTGAATTATGTACATTATTGTTTCTGCATTGACTTCACCACTGCTATAGTAATTTGCTACTGAGTAATTAGCTGAATCAAATATACTGAAGAATTTCAGTTTATACATAGGGAAATTATTCAATATGCTGCAAAAGAAGAAAAGCTCACCTTTTTGTTATACATTGTTGGGGAATGAGTTAGATAAAACATTGGTAGTTTTATCAAGTCTGCCAAAATTCTTCTGAGGTAAGGGAATAAGATCGATGTATGTAGTGGGAGTGGGTAATACATGGTTACACAACCTAATTGGTAAGTTTCATACAATTCCTAGCACTGAGTTACTTAATTGCTAAATAAATGACAGATCGCACATACTCCCTCTCTCCCTCTCACACACACACAATTATGTGTGTAAATGTTTTATGTATATATATATAGGACCACATACGTATACACACAAATGTGTCTATATACATAGAAGTTTGAACATACTGACCTCTTGATTTTCAAAAATACCTGCATGTCTGGTGGTTATTAATAGTCTCCTAAGTCTGTTAAAGTGTTTCTTGTAGAAGGTTACATGTTTTTTTCTGTTTTGTCCTGGGCAGGCTGGTGTTTGAGAAGCGTCTGCAACAGGACAACACAACAGTGGCATATGCATAGGCAGCATGAAGCAACTTTTCTTGTCAGTGACCAGTGTTCAGTAGATGGGGAACAAGTGTAACGTGTCTGATGAAAAGGGTTGACCAAACAGAGGGACGTTTTGTGCAGCAAGACTGTTCATTGAATCTCTTTGCCTCCTTATTACTTTAGAACACCTTGTTCAAGGCACGTAGCAGTGAGCAAATAGTAGGCAGTGTTTTCATGTGTGATTTCCCTGGAAGTGTTAGGGACCCCATATGGCTGCTTCATACAGTAAGTTAAACTGCATCCAGGAGATTGTCATGTGAGCTGAAAGTATGGAGTGTGTGAGATGTTTATGATCCTGTCAAGACTGAACAACCTCACGTAAGTGGTGAGCCAATGTTGGCATCTCAGCAAAATGCAGAGTCTAAATATCTATGGTTTTGAAGAATGGATAGTACATTCTCTGCATGGTATTTCTAGTTATGCACCCAAATCTGATCTAAGGAGCCTTATTTATACTTTAAAACATCTCATTTAAGGGTTTTGTTCCCAATGGTTGCCTCATGTTCTGGTTTTATTGTGGTATAACTGATAATAACATATTTATAATGCCTAAATGTTTTTGAAAGCACAGGTCTGAATTACTGAGTTAGCAGCTAAACTTATGGTAGACTATTGTGCTTTTCAGAGGCAGATAGCATACACGGATTTTTTTATCCTTTTAAAATTATTCCTTTATGGAGCAAGCAGCAGTTAGTGCATAGAACTGTTGCAATTTAACAATTCTGTGAAGCAACTCCTATTTTAATTGAAAATCTGTTTCTTAAGCAGTACAGGTGACACTCTCGTGAATATCTGTAAAATATTCAAGCAGCAAATGTACTGCAGGGTCTTGGATGAGTTAAATATTACAGAGGTGGAGGCTGTGATCCAAGAAAATCTCTCTTCAAAAGCCTACTCTAGTTTACCAGATGAATATTTGGCTTTGGCTGAGGAAAGAATACTTGATCCTCCTTCCAAGCCTGATTGCTCCTTGTCCTGAAACTATTCTGGCAGAGTCTGTTCTGGGCTCTGCCTCCATCTCCTCCTTCTTTCTCAAGGCTACTATTGTGTTTGGTCACTCCGAATGCAGGGCCGAGATACAAAGACCTTGATTTTATATCACCAGGCATGAATAATATTCACATAAATAAAATGCCTGCAATGTACTCTCTCTTGCCAGATCTATGAGTTTGCCAAGAAATGGTACCTTCTAGCGAGTTACTAGTGACCTCATGCACCTTTGCGGAAATCTCAGCTCTGGCACTGTTTTGACATAGACAGCAGGGAAAACATTCCTGATATTGATCACAGCTGCTGAGGCTCTAGCACTACTGTAGACTTCAAAGATGGAGACATACCCTGCCCCATTCACACTGGTATAAATCTGGAGATTTTTTTAATCATTAGACTAAGGAATTAGAAAAATTTTAGGGAGCATGTGTGCAGTAACTTGGGAGACCACCAACAAACAGGTATCATAGAATCAAAGCAATTATATTAGTAGTAGAAATATGGGAAGGTAGTTTGTTAATTGAATAGAAACTGGATGGTTTCAGTAAGTAGCTGTTATTAGCTCTAAGGCTAGTAAGAGCTTTTACCTCCACTGTATCCACAGTATTTACTTGACTTAGTGTCAGACCATTTGTGAGTTCTCACTTGATGCAACTGTAACATCCCTCTGTGAATTTCAGATGTTTGGAAGAGCCAGCATGCCTGGTGTCTGTGCAGCTTGATTCCTCATGCACATAATTGTTATGATCAGGATATAAGGGACTGTCGGCTGGTGATCAGTGGGACCTTTGAAACAAGGTCTGTCTGATATTGTAGGGTAGTTACACACTGTCCAGATGCATTCAGCTCATTGCTTCTGCAGACATGCAGTTGAAGAGCCCAGGAAAAATTTTTTGGAGAGAGCTAGCTAGCTGATCTTAGAGATCTGGCTCACAGATTCTAGCTTGCTGATCCAATTTCCTTAGGAAAGAGACTTTTTTTTTCAATATTATTCAGCAAATATTTATTGTAAGAGTATTTGTTTGTCTACTGTTGTGTTTTTTTGATGGTTCATTTTACTTAATGAAATGAGATTTTTTTTCATGTAGATCAGTCACAAATGCTTTTAAAAAGAGTTGAGAGGAGGTTTTGTCATGGCTAATAGTAGAATATGCCTTTTCTGCAGTATGTTTTTGTTTTACTGAGTATTTGTTACAGAAAAGTGCAGGTTATTGGCTTGGAAACATGCTTCCTTTGGTTTTTAATTATGCATTTGGATACACTCAGTGATGGCTTCACTGTGTGTGGTATGCATCACTGAAATTGATTTTTCTAGTTGTATATTTCTGCTACAGAGTATTTCTAAGTCTGTCAGATATGTACATACCAAAGTGCTGACTGCAGGCTGCCTGCTACACCCTGTAACTTTACCACTTGCATTTTAGCACATTATGCCCTGTAAAGTGACTTTGGTTAAGCCATTTAGAGAGGCCTGGAAAAAGCAGAGGAAAACTCAATGCAGGCAGCAGAGCTTTACAAACAGGGAGTCACGTAAGCATCCTGGTAGTGCTGCTCTGAGAGTCAATGTCCCGTTTATTATTACCATTATGTCTGCATATGGGATGCATTTACAAAAGCGGACATGTGGAAAAATACCAGAGCGATTGCAGATTTCCACAGGATCTTCCTTGATTAGCCTTGGGCTATCTGCTACCCTCTGATATCCTTCTGTGTATTTTGTCCTAGCGGTGCTGCGCTATCTGAAGAGTGATGGAAGGCTGAATTCCTTGGTCTTTAGTAACCTCCAGCTTGCTGATGGGAAACCCCATGCTGTCATCTTGTGGCTGAGTGGCCTGCAGCAGGGATTGAGCGCAATAGAGTTGTATCTGGACTGCCTGCAAGTAGGTGCCATTGAGGACCTGCCAAAACCATTTTCAGCTCTGTCTCAGAAGCTGGTGTCAGTTGAGCTGCGCACCCTTCAGGAGAAGCCACAGGTGAGTGAAGAAACTGGGAACAGGCTGAGCACTTAGAGAAATCACAAGCGATCCTCTAGATCGCTAAATTCAAACCTCAGCCCTCACAGCAGCCAAGCGCTGTACAGTAATACTTCAGTATTAAGTTGTGAAATAAATGTAAATATAAGTTCCCTATGGAGCAGGTAAAATCTTAGCATACATGAACCCTATAATAATTATGCTAATTGTTTTAAACACAGTTTTTAGCTTTTTAAATAAAAAACCTAAAAATACTGCCTCCCTCACTTCAGTCTGTGTTTTTTGGGGACTGGGCTTTTTACAAGGACTTAGCTAATGCAGTAAGGACAGCTTTTCACTGGCTTTTTACAGCTGTTCTCTATGATCAATGCTTGTCTGTGTGTGTGACTTTCCTCCTCACGATATGCCAAGACACTAAAAAAGAAAAAGAAGGGACGGTCTCTTGTGGTGCCAAGAGTGCAACCCTCATCTGTTTGACTGCAAAAGCCTTTCTTCCTTTGTCTGCTAAGTGGGGGTTGACGTAGGTAGCTTCCCGTCATCTCCCTATCAGCAGTCCGAGATAAACAGCGTCTTCTACAGAATCTTCCATCATCATTAATCAAAAATATTTATTAGAAGGTACGAAGGCATTCTACCCCGAAGATTGCCTGCTTACTTTGTTTCATTACAGGCTTGAAAATTATTTTTATGGAGAATGACTGAGGTGCTCACATTCCTGACGTGAATATATGTGTCTGTTAGAGAGGAGAGGAAAAAAGACTGCTTTCGATGCACTTAAAAAAAAAAAAAACAAAACAGAACAACATATGCCACAGATACAGAAATATGTGAACTTCCTAGTATGTGAGATCATATAAATTGGAGCAGTAAAAAAAAAGTTTGGAATAAAACCACAGCTATATGAAAATCTGCAAAGCAAAGATTAGAGATTTTATATAGTTCTAATGGTCAAGGATGGTCCTGAAGGAAACAATGTAGGAGTCCTGCATGCATAGGAAATGGACTACATTTCTTTAAAAAAATTAATTTACTTTATCTGATATTTAATATTTTTTCCATTGTTGTACCAGAATTGTGAGCTCTGTTTTTCTTGTGAGCCCAGGATACACTAGATGAGCTGAAGCTGGTAACTGGAGGAACCCTTGCTGAAGTCGGGAATCTGCAGGATTGTTTTCTTCAACAAATTGAGCCTATACCTCAGTACACTGGTAAGGCCTGCAACTGGGTGTTAAAATTACTCCTGATGATACCAGTGCAAGGAAGCTCACATGATGAGTACTGAAAATGTGAAGAAGCCTATAGTCAAGTAATAGTAATTATTTCACTAAATTATAGATATGACAATTTCTTGTAAATGTTTTAGAAATAGCACCATTTGGAGAGAAAACCATTGCTGGCGATAAAGGAATGAATTGTTTTAGTTAAAGACAACTCTGTAATGATTGAAAGAGGCTTTTTAGCCTAATTTGGAAAGCAAATTTTTGTGACTGTTAGTGTCAGCTTGATAATATATTAAGTATTCAAATTAAAAACCATTGCAGATGAAAGTAATGCTAAATGGGATACATAGCTACAGGCTGTATGAAAATAGGCACACAAATGGAGTAGCAAGACCTATCCATGTACTTATCCACACTAACAGTATTCATCTCTTGTTATGCACTGGGCTGTCCCCAAGAGGAGAGGAACAAGGTGTGAAGAAGTTTGCAGAACATGTTTATGCCATGGCTACATAGCCTGTAGGTCTGTGTGGGAAAAGCCATTGCAAAGTAGCTGCTAGTCCTGCCACAGTTCAGCCAAGGCTTTTGTCACCTGCTGAAGGGGATTGATTTAAAACCAATTCCTCTTCTACCTGTGCCGAGCATTATGGAGACTGAGCTCGGAGGAGGGAGGAGAGGAAGGAGCTGAGGCTACTGGGATCCCTGCAGGGTCCCAGGATTTAATGAAGTCCCCTGTGTTAGGTGAGGGTGCTTCTTGACCTCTGGACACAAAAAACCTTTGCTAGACTGTCCCATCTGTAATCCTGCTAGTCCCTCTCCATCTGCCTTTCTGCTTCATGTGTGAGGGAGAAGAATTGGTTGACGCTGTGTGTGCGATATGTTAATATGTGACAACCATAGGAAGGAAACTCAAGTCAAGGTTTGAAATAGGATCCATGATACATTCTCTCTCTCACACCCTTTCCTGTCCCCCCTGCCAAACCCAACCCTGCAGCATTGCTACTTTTGATAAGAATAGAGACAAGGCGCAGAACTTTTATATGACAGCATCCTGGGTAT
This sequence comes from Origma solitaria, assembly GCA_013397895.1. Lineage (NCBI taxonomy): Eukaryota > Metazoa > Chordata > Aves > Passeriformes > Acanthizidae > Origma > Origma solitaria. The sequence continues at coordinate 42,879 of VZRL01006296.1, read as the reverse complement.
GTCACATGAATGTAGGCATCAGTGGTGTGCAGTGATAACAGAAACTGGTTTACCTTTTAGCTATGTTAATCTTCAGTTGCACATACTTCTATTTCCTTGCTTCTTAACATATATACTCTTAGGTTAAAAAAAGGGTTTTATCCTCAAAGTTCTCTCTTTTTCACTAAATCAACAGGCATTTGAACATGGAAGGGAAGGGTAACTCAGTGTTTACCTCTGCAAAAACTGACAGCTCTCTCACAGCAAGTTTCCAAATTACACACTTGCAGCTTTCTCATTTGTAACTTTTTGCTCACTAATCAATAATGCAAATGGTAGTATACAGACAGATACTGTCTCTCTGTAGCTGCCGGTGCCAGGATGGCCTCCCCCTCTTTCTCTACCACATGGCTGGTGCATAAGATAACTTAGGCTGGGCCAAAAGCCCAGCAAGGGGTTACCTCTTGGTGCCCGAGTGTCTAGAGCTTCAACCCAGAATCCACATCTTGGTATGGAGAGCAGATGTGGAAAGAGATGGAAAGAATACGTACGTGACCGAAAGACACACTTTTACATTATAGAAGACACACGAATCATCAGAGAGGCAGAAGTCTCCTACACACACTCTGGAAACGTGCAAAGGCTTCTCCCTAGAGTCTGGACCCAGGCTCTGTTGGTTACTTTTCTGGGAATTGAGTGAAAGGATTCCGAGGTATACTTCACCACCAAATTGGTGTTGGTAATATACATTGGTTCCTAAGTTATATTATTTCTTGCTATCTGTAATAACAGGTACCTTTATGCACACTGAATTCTCTCTACTAGTAGTTTCTTTTATTTTATTCCTGTTAGTATGTAGTTTTATCCCAAGTCTTATGTCTGTTATTTTCTGTGTCTAATAAATGATAATTTATGTCATATTTGACCAAATTGGCCATTAATTAAGAACTTGCTAACAAGACTGGGTCTTGGGGTGCTGGCCACCCCAATAAAAGCTACTGCCTGCTGCCAAAGGCCTAGGCAAAAGGCAGAGGTTTATCTAAGCTCTTGTCTCCATTTGTAATACTGCCTCCACCTGGCTTAGACTCTTAAGTTCAGTTAACTTTCAAGTGGAATTAGTATAATTAATAATAATAAACAACTCACATGAACACATGCAAAGTCTACATAGTCAAATTCACCAAAGGAAAAGGTGGATGTTCCAACAGCAGTTTTAACTCAGCTGCCTTGAACTTTCTGTATGTTTCATGATGCCCTTTTATTGCAATAATATGTCAGATAATGACAATTTTACCTACTGCCAGGAAAAGCTGGAATGCAAATGCTTAGCTGTGTGGGGGATGAGACATATCTATCTTGGTAAAAGGGTGTACTTTATGATAATTGGAAAATCCTTGGGAGTGCTTTGGACCCAAATAACTACATGGCTTTAACTGTGTGCCTGTTTGTTGCTCACTGCTTTGGCAGCAGTATTTCCTCCATGTTCAGGCTGTGAGGCTGAGACACCTAAGCAGTGAGATGAGATTATGATGATCAGACACACGCTGAACATGTATATTTTTGTGTCTGGGTCAGAAAACAGAATGCAAGATGCACTAGGTTTGATAGGTGAGACTAGTCTGCTGCATGTGATCATCATCACAAAATCATTCTGGTCAGAAGGGGTCTTTGGAGGTTGTCTAACTCATGTAAGGCACCTGAACCTGACAAAGTATGAAAAAACCAACTATGTTGCACCTGACCCAAGGTTCTTTTAACCAAGTTGCTCTTAGCATGTCAATATAGACCCAAGGGCAAGAGTATAAGGAAATGGCGTCAGTGTGGTTTTGTCTGAATGCTTCACTATTCTCCAGCAGTTCATGGTATTCAGAGCTAATGACTCAGAGATTAAGTCTTTGTGTTTTGTACTTGGTATATGTTTTTGTCCGTGAATCTGTCCAGTCTGTTTTGAATGCATGGTCAAGAATGTCTTCTGGTAAGAAATTCATCACATATCCAAGGAGTATCTCCTTCTGTTTTCTTGGAGCCTGTCTTTTCCTAATTTCACATACAACTTGTATGTACAGCTCCTTTGGTGGAAGATTATAGGCTGTCTGGAAACTTTTTTTATTGTCAGTGATCATGTATACTGTAATCATGGTTCAAGCTCTGGACAAGAAACCACAGTCTTCCGGAGTTCAAGAAGTTGGACAATGTTCTCAGGCACATGGTGTGATTCTTGGGGTTGTCCCATGCTGGGCCAGGATTTGACCCGATGATCTTCATGAGTCCTTTCCAACTCAGGCTATTCTATGATTCTGTGAATATCACTCCCTTTGAATGACACATCACGATTCTGACTTTGCCAGATGGGGGGCCAGTGTGTTGCTTGAGTCAGAGAGATGTTGTTCCCAAGAGGGGTAGATGAAATATCTATAAGGTGTTTCATGGTTGCTAATATTTTTGCCCTGCCTGGGCCAATTAGCTGTGCAGTGAAGCTGGTTGCCTACTCCAAATCCAAGGCCCTGTACTTGAATGGGATGCCCAAAGAAGCTATGGGTACCCTGTCAGGAAGTGTTGAAGTCCAGGCTAGATGGGACTTTGAGCAGTCTGGTCTAGTAAAATATGTCTCTGCCATGGCAAGGAGATTGGACTAGATGACCTTTGAAGGTCTTTTCCAATCCAAACCATTGTATGATTTTAAACTGCAGCATCCTGGCAAGAGAAAGGCAGGGACTTCATTTCTCTGGTCAGTAATAGTTCAGAGCAATCTCTAAACTTACTTATTTACTGTGAAAACCATTCTATTATTCATATTGTTACTGACTCAAGAATATAGAGCTAGGGACTAGCTGAACTGAGGATTTGCCTTAGGTGGGATATGGCTGAGAGAAGAGGCTACATGGAAGAGCCAGATAACGGTATAGCTTCAGGCTGGTACCTTTTGCTTACCTGCTTGTTCCTGGGTCCAGTGTATTGTGGACTGACAGCTTCCTTAAAGGCTTCTCTGAGTTCTTATCCCTGAACACTGGTCATTCTGCTCCAGGTGGGGCCTAATATTGGAACTTTTTTTACTGGAAGACAAAAAACCCAATAGCAGGGGTTTTCAGCTGTTTCTGCTCTGCCGTCTAAATTTGCACACAGGATGTCTAGTTCATGGCAGTATAACCTGTTTAGTCCACCTTAGTGTTCAGCAATCTGCAAAACTTAACTACAGAATAGATCTGATTTTGATGCTAGCCATCAAACAGCACCTGAAGTTTTGAGAATTTTTTGCAGTGTTCAATCAATAATGCCTAAACAAGTCTTTGTTTTAAAAATAAAACAAGAACAGACCCCAGCATCTGGCCTGACAGCCTGTGTGCCAGGTTTCACTATGGAATTCTAAAATACCCATAGTATTATATCCTGTTGTTGTCATCCAAATAAAAATAAGGCAAGGTTAGGACTAGAACAGAGGCAGGCTCTGGAACAGGTGATTCCTGACTCTTTGAACTCGTTCAATGTTTTGATGAGAAAATATGAAGTGAAGAAAACATAGTATGTGAGGAGTTGGACGATTCCCACTGGAATGTTTGGAAACGGTTAGACATGCTTTGAAGTACAAAACAATGAGGTAAACATTAAGAGAAGCATTTTTCATATAAGCTTTCAGTACTCACAAAAATAACATGTGAATAAACCTCCCTGAAGCTATTGGGCATAATATCAAAATATCCTGCCTGCCTAGACTGTGAAAAAGCATGTATTTGTGAAGTTTGTTTTTAAATACAGACTTAAGGAAGTAAACAAATATCTGCTGGAGAGGGGTACAAACTCAGACGTAAGCTGCAAACAGAAGCCACCACAAGCTACTGTGCTAAATATGCTCTCTGCTTCTTCTCTTTCACTGGCTCAATACCAATGTCATTTAACAGATAAAAATCTCCTGCAGAGATCTGGGGTTGGATGTGGTCCTTACCTGTGGCTCATTACAAATGTAACTTTTGGTTTTGTCTTAGAGGTCTTTAATTTGTTACTTTGTATTGGTGACAAATGCTGCACCGTCAGAAGGAAATGCAGCCATGAAACTTGTGTACAGTGTGATGAGCTGCCTTGGAGAAGAAAAGCCAAATAACTGTTGCAGTTACTAAAAACACTTTTGTCAAAGCAGGCACTGTCGATGTGTTGTCAGAGCTTCACAGAGAGCTTGCTCAGAAAGCTGGTTAACTTCACTTTGAAAAATGTGTATGAATCAGTTGTGGTGACAGCTGTGCTGTGCCATCAGGACCAGGGAAGTAATCAACTCCCTTGTACTCAACATTGGTGAGGCTGCACCTCAAATCCTGCATTCAGTTTTGTGCCCCTTACTTTAAAAATGAGATTGAGGTGCTGGAGCACATCCGGTGAAAGGCGACAAGGCTTGTGAAAGGACTAGAAAGTGTGTCATATGAGGAACAGCTGAGGGAGCTGGCTTTGTTTAGTCTCAAGAAGAAGGGGCTCAAAGGGGACCTCATTGCTTTCTACAAGCACTTGAAAGGAGGGCATAGCTGGTTGGGGGCTGGTCTCTTCTGCCAATGCAGGCTGCAAGAGGACAAGAGGAAATGGCCTTAAGCTGAGACAGGGGAGATTCAGATTGCATATTAAAATTTTCTGTATTTTCATTATTAGGTTGGTCAGGCATTTGAACAGGTTGCCCAAGGAGGTGGTTGAGTCACCTATAGGCACCTATAGGTGGTATCTGGATCTGATACCAGGTTTAGTGGTATAGGGGTCACAGTGGCAGTGCTGGGTGGATGGCTGGACTGTATGATCTTGAAGGTCTCTTCCAGCCTTGATGATTCTATGACTCTGATTCTATGACATGGAATGTACTTCTTTCTTCAGGGTGTCTTCCCATTGAATACACAAATACTTCCTGGCCCCACCTGGCCCTCCTGCCGCAAATAGGTTACCACAAATACCCAGTTCTGAAATCCTAAGGTATAACTTCAGGTCGTTGGTCTCAGGTCTCAAGAAGGAACCAGTAACACTGGTGGCATTAAGTTGCCTTAGAGAGCCTTGACACTGAAGTAACAGTAGAAGAATCACGATCTTGTTTTTCTCTCTGTGGAGAGCTTTCTGCTTTGCCCATTTCGGTGGTATATGAGGACTTCAGTCCAGAGAAGCCTTGAGGTCACGCAAATCACCCTAAAAATTTGAGATAAATACTGTGTTTGCTCTGATGATTTTTACAGGGCTTACATAAGAGTAATATATGCTCTCTGTGGCTCTTTATGGGGTTTTCATCTTATATCTCAGAAATTACCATGGCAAATGGAGGAGAGTTATGTTGTGCACTCTTTCTTTGCTGTTTCCCTGCAGGTGATTTTAATAGGCAGCTGATGGGTCAAATGATGCAGATGAACCAAATACTGGGAGATGTGAAAGACCTTCTTAGACAACAGGTACTGTACAGAGAATTTAGTGTGAAATATCCCAATTTTTCCCCTTTGATAGAGTCAGTTGAAAATTCATGTAAGCAATAAACCCCTGTGTAGAGGCCATTGCCTTGGAGGCATGACACAATGGAGAATAAATACACATATAGGTCCTGGTACCCTGTGCTTGCAAGGGAGGATCATTGAATGTGGGAGTGTTGGGGACTTGCTTATTCAGGTCCAGAAAATTTAGCATCTTGTGAGGATGTAGAGTAGGCATCCTAGCCCACTGTTAGATAGCTGTGGGTCTGTTGCACAGAACTGAAATAGCATTTGTTTCACTTGCTGGTGGGTGTCAGAACTGGAATTGCTAGTGGCACATTCCTTTGGTTAAACAAGGACCTTTGGACCTTTAAAGGCCCTGTTGATGAAGGCTGGGCTGGAGTACATCCTTTATCCATATCCTTAATTTTATGGAGTACAAAGAACATCTCATTTAAGACAGATTACCTATGTTGCATGGTTTAAGTGGTATCTTGGGGACTAGCAGTTCTTCTCACAGCCAGGTGCAAACTGGAACTACATGTACCCAAATAATATTTGTTTTCTGTACTCCCAAGGTCAAAGAAACAACTTTTCTGAGAAATACCATAGCTGAGTGCCAAGCATGTGGTGAGTATTCCTGTTATTGCCTCTAATATAGAAGACATATAGAGTTGTTTTAAAACTAGTATTGATTGCATTAGCTTTATGTTTCTCAAAAGTACTTTTTAAAAAATGCTGTCTCCAAAGTCCTAGATGTATATGTATTGGACACAAATTTAAAATAGATTTTCATTAGAGAAAAAGTTTCCATAAACCTGACAATCACCTATTGGGGGATAAAATGCCACCAAACCAAGCAGTACCACTCAGGCTGTACTGTCAGTTCTCACTCTCCCACAAAGCTGTGCCACATGTTCCTGTGGAGGGAGACACTGTCTCCCAGCTATCTCATGCACAATCTTAGTAGAAGGTTCAAGGGAGGAATCATGCTCTATTCCAGCTGGTATTATCAGTCTGAGGAAGATCCTATGCAGTCCACCTGAAGTTTGTCTGATTCCCCGTAGACAGTTACTAAGCAGTAAGACCCAAAAGGTGGTCTTCATCTTTTCTCCAAATTAAAGAAATAAATACTTTTCCAAATACCACTGCACGGCCCTCCTACACAACTGACAATCAGGACACAAGTGCAGTCAGTATAAAAACCAATATACTCCCTTTACTGTGTGAGATGAAATGTCTTAAACTCACCAGGCCTTATAGCTGATTTCTTCTGCCAGTCTGTCAGTCTCATCAAAACTCAAGTTGAGCTTTATGCAGGATAACTTTTATGTGTAAGTGCCAAAGGAAAGGTCTAATTCCTGCATGCAGTACCTGCCAGAGTGTCGGAAAACCTTGGGCTGTTCTCTGTGCACCCAAACCTCTGTGCTTGCGTGGTCCTGCTGTATTTACGCACTGTCAGCTGCTGCTTCTTTATTCTTATTTGTAGACTGTCAGAGATGCTGTTGTGAGATCATAACATTGCTTTTCTTATGAAGTGGTAGTGTTGCCCATTTAGCCAGAGAAATGCCTCATGTATGTACCCTCATACTATTTGAGTCCCTTGGTTTGAGGTCACAGACTTTCAAAGTTTCCTCCCTGGCCAGCAGCAGATATGTTTTAGGACTAACTTAGCAGGAGGGCCCCCATATGTAGCCAGCAGAAGCACATGGACCTAAAAAAATAGCCTCAATTTACCCTCGCTGGGGACACAGTGAGTTCCTGGGCCATTCCCAGCATGGAGTATTTTCAGTCACAGCACAGCTGGTAGTAGCACAGTGCAGGGACATGAAGTGTCTTGGGGACTTCTTCAGAATGTTTGCCAGATGAGAGGCATGATGGATGTTTCTTTCAACCACTGAAATTGTTTCTCTTTCTGCATTAAAGGTTTGGGAACTGTGAGCTTTCCAACACAGCTTCCTAGGCGCACTAAACCAAAATGCGAAGTTAATTCCTGCTTCAGGGGAGTGAGGTGCATGGAAACAGCAGAGGGATTTCAGTGTGGGCCCTGCCCTGAAGGACTCACAGGAAATGGAGTTACATGCTCAGATATTGATGAGGTAAAATAGTGACTTTCACTGAAATTAAAAAAAAGCTAAAAAGCAACTGTTTCATACATATCAATGGGTTGCTGATACTTGCTGTCTTCAGCACTTTCTCACTGCTTGCGCAGTGAATATTAATTCATTCTGATTTGATTTTATATCCCTATTTTGCTGTTTCTGCAACTTTATAGAGGTTATATGTGTGAAAAATTGAAATACACTGGTGAGTTGAGAAGTCACTTATAGGAGCTTAATGTTTGGAAAAAAACCCCAAAACCTAAACCCAATCAAAACAAACTTTTGACATTGCCATTTCTATTCCACAAGAAGATGTAGTAGCTTCTGTTATAGGCTGCAGAAACACTTCTTGTCAATATGGGCTTTTTTTCTTTAAATTGCTGTGCTCCTGAACCAGCCTTGGAGACCAAAGTCTTCTCTTCAATCCAAACTGGAACCATGTTTTCAGACTTACCTTAAAGGTCTATGAAAGAAAATAAACTATTATTGTCATTGTTCCTTTTCCTTCTTTGTGTTTGTGTTGATATCCAATAATGTTGACTTAAATCTGGTTCTTTTCTTGTGCTATATGTTAGAAATTCAGAGCTTGCTTGTATTGAGGACTGAATTAATAAATTTACGGTGTCTAAAATGATTAAAGAAAACCTGTGTTAATTGGAATGTGACACTTACTCGGAACAGAAACAACAAAACCACTTACAGGTTCACTGCATTTTTTCTGTGGGATGATTTTTACCATTACTCTCTAGTCTTTTTTGTGGAAAAGCACCTGGATGTAGTAGACCAAGGAACCAGCAGAATTAGGTCATAAACTGCACCTGAGTACCTGTTTAATGATGTAAAACAGCAAAAGCAATTCCCTTTTTCTCCTTCCTAGCCAACAGGAGATGTGCTTTGACTGCTCTTTTGATTTAGTCCCTCCTGTAGACCATCAGTAGAGAGGATGTGATGTGCCTAACTTATACCTGTCTGTGAAAAACACTGCAGAGAGAAAGTGAGTTGAGTGTGGCAGTTTCCTGAGGCGTTGGCAATGTCTCTTGTTTTGCCTTACGTGGCATGAACTGTGTCTGCTGCAACAGAAGGTGCAAAAAATGGAGGTGAAGCTCTGAAATGTGAATGCAAGTGGTGGATCCAAGACAGCTGTGGCATATATTTCATGCTACGGACAGCCATGGTGAGAGACTCAAGTGAGCCTAGGTGGAGCCTGCCAGTACGGATGGGTTTCACCTCCTGAGCTATTTTCAGACTGAGGCAGAGCTTGTCAATAATCTCCTCCCTGCCATTTTCAGGGTTGGACCAACTCTACCCATTACAGCAGTGGTGGGAAAAGAAACGGAGACTGGTTTATGGTGGCTTGATATCAAAGTGGTTGTCTGTTTAGCAGTCAGGATCTAATCACTGGAGATTAATATACCTTCATCTTCCTGCCACCACTCATGACAGACCTGCTCTCACATTAGAAACAGCAAGGAATTTTTGCCAAAATTTTGTCATAGAGATACAGTCTTGCTTATTATGAGATCTTTATGTGGACACTGCCATTAAAATGCCACCTTGTCAGGAGCAGGTTTGTTCACCAGCAAACACCTACTTTATCAGCTGAATTTTTACTTTGAGTTGCACAGGGGAAAATAAAGAAACAATAAATTGCAATGATTTTGAATTGTCTGATTAGAGGGGATGTGCCATATACTTGTTTTCCTGAGTTAGCTGGTATGAAGGAAAGGTTTGGTTTTGGGTATTTTTTTTTGTTTGGAGTTTTGTTTGTTTGTTTTTGGGGATTTTTGTTTGTTTGGGTGGGGTTTTTTGTTTTGGTTTTGTTTTTTTTTTTTTTTTCTAGAATTTATTTAAAGCTTTTTATGAATCTGTTTTGGGAGACCATCTTCCTACTGAATGAACTGTTGCTGTACTTCCTAATAATAAGCACTTATAAAGAAGTTACTGTACAAATTCTGGTAAAGACAAATCTGGAAGGTTCCTCACTAAGAGCTGCCGTCATCTTTTCTGAGGTTGTTAGCATCTCTGCAGTATGCTCCCTAATTCATTACCAGTTCGAAGACATTACTTTGTTACGCTAGTGCCCATTTTCTTGGGAGCTGCAGCTCAGTTCTGTGTGCTGTGTAATTTGGGTGCCCTCTGCTGCCTACCATAAAAAATCCACAGCAAAATAAGGAGGCACAAAATGTCTGTCCTAGGTTTTACATTTTCCTTATATTATTCATCAACATACTATTAACAAATCTTTCTGTCAAACACACTTTGATATTAAACATACCTTTTCCTGCTTCCCTGTGTGTGTGTTTGGATACAAGTTGTATGTCTCTTGTACGTGGATATCGTCTCATTTGTTCTCCCTCCATCTTGCAGATGTTTTTCTGTTAGTGACAGAAGGAGAAAAAAGGCATATTTTTGAAACTCTTTTAATATTTCTTTCTCATGTTTCACATTTATTGTTGTCTTTGAGCCCTGTGCAGCAGGATGGCATGTTGATGTTTTCAGTACTCTTATAAATGTTACCTAGCAGCGTGTTGATGTTGGAAAGGCAGCAATGCGGGATGTATTTCCCAAACTGGCAACACACGACCAGTTAAATCGGTCACAGCTGTTTCGTAAAACTGCATAAGGCAATGAAGTGAATGGTGCCTTCAGGCCAAGGGTGATTTTGTGGACATGTGATATTTTGGGAGAAGTTCCAAGGATTGACTGTGGGCCTCAGGTCTAGAAATGTGTGGGTGCCACTGACACATCCTTGCTTATCTGGCCTATGTTTGGATTCCTTCTGGCTATGAGATTTGTCCAAATATAAATGAAGGAAAACGCTGCTGCCACTTCTGTGTGTACAAAACACATTAGAAGGGATGTTTGGAGGGTTGGAGTTATGCAGCTGTCCTGATATTGTGGTCTGGACCCCTCAGCTTTCAGTTTCCAAGGGATCTGAATCTAAATGAAGCTAAATGAAGGATTGAGGATGAGAGCTTAGGATATCTACTACAGGCTGTAATGGAAGGTTGCAAATGTTACACAGGTGAAGATCTGCTGAGGTCAGAAATACCTGCAGAGACAGCTTCCTCTCTGAACATAAGACATACAGGTGTTGCATGTAGCATTGCCTTTGGTGAGAGGTGTGTGCACACAGTCAGAGTCTGGATGTTACTGAAGCACGAACCTGTGCTTGGTTCGTTTTTTCTTTGCAGTGTCGTTACAACCCTTGCTTCCCTGGAGTGCGCTGTGTGAACACTGCTCCAGGTTTCCGATGCGAGACCTGTCCTCCAGGCTATACAGGACAAACCGTGCAAGGGATAGGACTGAGCTATGCCAAGAGCAATAAGCAGGTGAGTGGCAGCACCCCCACAACATCTTCTATCGCAAGGTGCTGGTTTTATATTAGCAGTGTATCTGTATTGAATTGTATGTAAGTCATCCTATAATTGCATTATGCTGTTAGGCAGAGCTCAGTGTGTTTCAGTTAGAGATCTGAATTACGTTTGCTTAACTTTAATGGGAGTATTAACAATCTAATACTCTTGACTGGCATAGAGACAAGAAAAAATGTCATTACCTTTGTAAGTATCTCTGACTCAGGGGGCTCTGTTGATTTCTGTAAACTGGCTTTGAACTAGGAAGAAAATTATTTAAAAGGGTTATTTTACTGTGGGTTTTTTTGCATATTTCTCTAGGCACCCTACAATGGGAATACAGTTTTTGTGTAAACTCTTGTGGGTGAACTAGAGCTCATCCTAAAGTTGAAATTTTCTATTTTGTAGTGTCTTTTTCATGGTTTGGAAAGTTAGCCTATGTCTGTGTATGTCTGTGACATTCTGAGAGAAGTTTCAGGAGAGGCTATGTCTCTTTTCTAGTCTTAAACTTTAGTATTGTTTCTTCAGGCTTTGATCTCAATAAATTGTCATTATTTTTATTATTTGTGGATTTGGTTTATTGCTAGGTCTGCTTAGATATTGATGAATGTCAGAATGGTGGACTTGGACTCTGTGTTCCGAATTCCCATTGCATAAACACTTTGGTAAGCACCTTTTCATTTATGCCTTTAAAAAATCTGTTGTTTTAAAATTCCATGAGGCTAGGATTGGATTTATAGGTCTGAGGGATGAGCGAATAATGCAATTTGTTTCTTGGTTTCATATAAATCAAGGAATCTTTTCCTCTTTTCCTAGCTAATAATATAAAAATCAATACCTGATTTGTCATTAACACATCCATCTGAATTGTATCCTTTTCACTTTCCCTGAGGAACAGCAGGAGCTCTTCTCTCCATACCATCCAGTGATGTGTGTTTATGAATATGTTATTTCAAGAAGCCTCCGTTGAAAGATTAAACCTTTGCTTTCCCTCATTCATGCCACCTGAGAACTGCTGCAACCAGCTGTTCCCCTGGGTGCTCTCTTTATAGGAGTTATGTATACAGTAACAGCTCTAAATAAATGGAAACAAGGAGAGCTGCAATTGGTACAAGACTGTTAATGCCCATAGATATTAAACCCAGGAGAGCAAGCATAGGAGAAGTAAAAATGGTTTGAAAGATGTTAGGATCCAATAAAAAGGGCACACAACCACTTTAATGCTATGATATAAGTTCTACATAGAGTCACATAATTATACAATCATTTATCATAAAAAATACCCTTAAGGCCAAGTCCAACTGTTAACCCAGCACTGCCAATCCCTCCACTAAATCATTTTCCCAAGTGCCACATCCACACCTATTCTGAACATTCTCAAGAATAGTGAATCCACCACTTCCCTGGGCAGCCTGTTCCCATGCTTGACAACCCTTTGCATAAACAAATTCTTCCTCATATTCAATCTTAATCTCCCCTGGCCTGAGAGGGTCCAAGGATCTGAGGCCATTACTTTGTGTCCTATCTCTTCTTACTTGAGAGGAAAAACTGAGCCCTACCCATCTATAGTTTCCTTTCAGGTACTTGTAGAGTGAAAAGGTCTCCCCTGAGCCTCCTTTTCTGCAGGCTAAACACCCCCAGCTCCCTCAGCAACTCCTCACAGGACTTGCGCTCCAGACCCTTCCCCAGCTCCGTTGCCCTTCTCTGGACTTGCTCACCTCAATGTCCTAGTAGTGAAGAGGCCAAAACTGACCACAGGACTTGAGGTGTGGCCTCACCAGGGCTGAGTACAGAGCAAACTCTGCCCTGCTCCTGCTGGCCACACCATGGCTGATCCAGGCCAGGATGCCATTGGCCTTCTTGGCCACCTGGGCACAGCCTGGCTCATGTGCAGCTGCTGTCACAGCACCCCCNGGTGCACTCGATCCCCTCATTCGGATCACCGATAAAGGCATTAAACAGGACTGGCTGCAGTGCTGAGCCCTGGGGAGCAGCACTGGTGACTGATCACCAGCTGCATGCAGCTCCGCTCACCACCACTCTGGGCCCAGCCATCCAGGCAGTTTTTTACCCAGTCAACAGTGCACCTGTCCAAGCCATCAGCTGCCAGTTTCTCCAGGAGAATCCTGTGGGAAATTGTGTCAAAGGCTTATCCACTGAGCAGGTCACCCTGTAACAGAACAAGCAGGACGTGCCTTTCATAACTCTGTGCTGGCTAGGCCTGATCCCCTGGTTGTCCTGTACATGCCACAGGCTTCTTCATTGCAAAAGAAGGGTTAAAAGTATCTTTCAGATGTAAAGATGATCCTTCCTGCAGCAAGGTATTGCTGAGGCTACCATTTGTGTTCAGTGTTAACTCTCCTTGCGAATAAGCTCGTTTTCTTAGGGTAGCTTTCACTGTTCAGTATGTTTGTATCTTTTTTTTTTTTTTTAATATCTAGAACATTTAGTCACATGTTGTTTCTTGCTGCATGACTAGACAAGACTAGTCCTCCTTGGGAGGCCACTGGGCCCTGTCTGCAGAGGGCAGGCACCAAGTGTCCTGCCATCTGTCAAAACAGAGAAGTGTGGGGTTTCCAATTCTGTATCCCTTCAGAAACAGTCTGGTCTGGAAATGCTGCCTTAGAGGCTATTTTAATGCATACCAGAGCTTGATATAGGACAGCCTATAGTGAGCAAACTCAGCAGACTCCAGAAGATACTGCTCTGGCGTCCATTAGGATAAAGTGCATGGGCTGGTGTGTTTTATACAGGCCATGCCATTTGCATGGCCATGGGATTATTTTACTCTTCAGTCATCTGTTTATTTTCATCTTCATCCTGAAAGTATGCAGAGAGCACAGAGTTAAAATTTGTAATGAAGTTAGGAATAGAGGATAAAAATAATGCCCGTTGGGTAGTAAATAGATTTCTCTATGATGGTGGACTAGAAAACTCCTGACAGTTCCTCCAACAGACTTTGTACAGGAAGAGCGAAGTTGTATGAAGCACCTCAGTTTCACTAAGGGTTGGATGCACATGTTTGTCAGACATCTGCCCATTTCTGTCCCTTGACACATCAAAAAAAGTTATTCTCCATAAGGTAAAAGGATTGTTCTCAATTAATTTTATGTCTTAAGTTACAGGTCTACAAGAATGTGAGACAGAGACAAAAACCACATTAGATGCCTAAAGAAGACCTCACCTTATCAGCATTTATCTGTTTATATCTCATATGGTGATTGCCCCAGCACATAACGAGATTCCTCGGCTTAGCTCCTGTTGTTTGTTTACACAAGAGAGGGACACATATGAAATATATATGCATGTGTCATGGTAAACCATAGTGAAAACTTACATGGATGTTCTTATTGCAGTGTAAATGAGGATGGCTGTGTCTTCAGCTATGGAATTCTTTTCTGAAGAAGATTTGGATCAAATTGGCTTAAAACCACTTAAGCTTAAAAATAAAATGGGACAAAGACATTATGAACTTTCTTGTCTCTCCTTGATTAAAATTTGTGCCCCATTGCCTTTAGATAAACGGATGGGTGTGCTTTATAGTAAAATAAGATCATCCAGCCTGATTAGTCAGCTGCTCCTTAGAGTTTTGCAAAGTTTCAGCCACCTGAAAGCAGGTCAGGGTGATGCTGGTAGGGACAAGGCATCAAAGAAGCTTTTGCTGCTACATGACTTTGGCTTAACAAAAGACTGGTCTAAACAGGCAAGAGTTGAGTATGTTTTCCAGCATGCACTCTGGGAGCCAAATGTAATTTTTCTGTAGAAAATAGTTTGTTCACAGTACAAGAGGCTTCAATGGATGAAAAACTACACTTGTACGGCATAAACAGTGTGACTTAATTCTTGCTTGTGTGCTTGCTTCCAAAGAGAAAAATGTCCTGTTAAAAGGCTGGCTGGTGATTTTATTTTCTTGCAGGGGTCTTACCATTGTGGCCAGTGCAAACCAGGATACACAGGAGACCAAACCAGAGGATGCCAGGTTGAACGGAGCTGCAGGAATCGAGCCCTCAATCCATGCAGCATCCATGCCCGTTGTATTGAGGAGAGGAGAGGAGAGGTGACATGTATTGTGAGTTCACTAATTCTTGCATTTCTACCTGGGCTTTTTTAGGCTGGAAATGAGAAATTGTGGTCATTTTATACAATTGGATGTTTTACCAATTGTGGCAGACTGGCTAAGAACAGCTGTGAAAACTGGGCTGATACTATCTTGCAATTGTTTTGTTCTTGCCACATGTCTGCAAAGCAACCATATTCGTGTATCATATTTACTGTGTCTGTGTAATCAGATCTTTAGGAATCAGTTTCATAGACTTTCTGTAGTCTTCTCAGAAAAGACTGTCGAGTGTCATCCTACAGCAGACATCACAAGGACAAATTCCTCTCCTGGTGCTCAGCTCCATAGCTGTAAGGATCTTCTCTGCATAGCCAACATGCCTGTATTTGCTGGCTGGTAGAGATGGTGTTTTTTCAAGTGAGATCACAGATTCCAGGCACAGGGCTGTGCTGTGCTCACCAGCTAGGGGAGCAGAGGAGCACCAAGTAGCATATGAACTTCCACTAAGAGTATACTGAAGTATATTACTTAGTTTTTCCATCTTGCAACGGAAAGCAAGAGACTAATCCTGTGTCCTAAATTTGGATACAGTGCATGCTTTTGCTGGCACTTGCTTTGGTCTCATTTTTAAGTATATCTGTTTCAAAGAAGCATAATCTAGGATATTTTAAGTCCATGCTGTAATGGGAAGATGCCTAGATACTTGCATTAGGTAACTCCTGGTTTTAAGGGAAGGCGAGATTCTGATATGCAGATCTTTGCAAATGTCTTCAACACAAATGATTTGTTGCTTTGAAACAGTAATAATTTAATTCCCTAGGAGAAACTTGTGTGCAGATGCATTTGCTTTGCTGATGCAAACTTAGTAAATGTCAACACAGTTTTCTCATAAAACTTCCTCTAGTTGCAGATGTGTTCTTGAGATACTGAACAAAACACAGTCATCTCACCTGAACATGTGCCCCTTGACAAGATGCTAGGTGCATACTTTGCCTAGGTCTCCTCTTTTCTTTTATTCGTCTTGCATGTGAGGAGCCAAAATTGGCTCCTGACCAGTGTTTACAAGAAATCCATAGCCCCCACTGAAATCATTAGATGTTGCAGGCACACATTCCAGTTGACATCAAGTTGTAGCTCTTTCTAGCTATGTCTATATACACTGCAGCATCTCTCAGTGTGGAAAGAAAATCTTTGATTCAAGTTCTCTCTGTCTCATTGTACTTCAGTATCTGGCCATGGCTTCTGTATGCTTCTGTTTTCAAGACTGGTGTGAGTTTTCCTTCTTGACTATTTCTACAGTAACTCACTAATCTTTTGATAGTACTACCATGATTTTTATTGATAGTGTGGCATTGGCTGGGCTGGTGATGGTTATATTTGTGGAAAAGATGTTGACATTGATGGCTACCCTAATGAAGAACTCTCCTGCTCTGCTGAAAACTGCAGAAAGGTAAGAAATTCTTTCTTAATTCTGTAATAATTCAGAGCATGAAGGGATAAAAAGGAAGACTGTAAGAAACATGACTAGATGAATTTTTTTTTCAGGTTATTCTATTCAATTTGATGAATCAATTAATAATAGGAAAAAGTCACTCAAATTATGAAGGCATCCAGTTTACCTATATATTTGCAAATTTGTCTCTTTTTTTTGTCTAGGACAATTGCAGATTTGTCCCAAACTCTGGACAAGAAGATGCCGATGGTGATGGGATTGGAGATGCCTGTGACGATGATGCAGATGGAGATGGCATTCCCAATGAGCAGGTAATGTGTATAGATCAGGACTCAGGGGTCTCTGCAAACAGAAGGATTTCCCATTGCTGCAATAGGAAGTTATTCTGAAATCTGACTCACTACTATTTGCCAGAGATTGTTCCATACCATCACTGTCAATGGCCCCTTAAATCCTCTCCTTTTCTTTTATATAATGCTTGTTCTTACAAGACGTAAACCACTCAGCCTTAAATCCCACCTGTCTATCCTCCATGACTACCTGTTATAATTTAATTCTAGAGCTTTTTGTGTATAGAACTCGTGTCCTCCTGTCATACTCTCCCATAGCATGACCTTCAGGAACATTACTTGCATTAACATACTTCTATTTAAAGAGCAGGTTGACCTGACAATGCATTTCATCAGGGATCCAAAACCCACATAAATTGTGTCTTGCGATAACTTGAAAAAGCTTTGGATTGTGTCCTCAAAGCAGAAGAGGTTTCCATGTGGGTACACAACACAGAATATATCAGAGGATAAACTCAGATTGGAAAGGCTCTTTTGTTTTCACTCTGTATCCTTACAAGCCAACTGTTGCTCTGTATTAAGATCCTTTACTGATACTGCTTAGTGTGTTTCCAAGGAAGCCAAAAAGAACATGTTTTCCAGAGTACAAATGTCCACCTGGGGCTAGGGCAGACTAGCAGTCACAGAAGGTCTGTCTCAGACTGTTTTGCCACAGAGGCCCACCCTAAATTCTGCTAGCTTATATAAACTGGTTTTATTAATGTTCTGAAAGGAAAAAATTAAATCCTCCCACAACTGTAAATCTATTTTTATGTTCAGCACTTTCACAATCAAGTAATTTCTATATTGTTGCTAGTCTCTGTTCTGCTTCTCTTTGCACAAGACGATGAGGTCATGGGTGTGCTAGATAGGTGTAGAAATTTTATACCACTTTGAAATAAAATTTCCTCCATTTACTGCCTGATGGACTTTAAAAATCAATAGCTTGTTTGAAACAAACAAACAGACCCGCCAAAAGCAAACAAAAACTTTTACCATTTTGCATCAAAAAGTTCTTTCCTCAGTTTCCAGCTTTAGTTTGAGTCTGTACCAGAAGGGGGCAATGGCCTTTCACAGAGAGAATCTGCAAACCTTGTCAGAGTCTCTGAACTGCAGCTTTTGAGAAGGACCATGTGAGAAAGCTAGGGCACCACAAGAGGCTCCTCACCATGGATGCATCCCAAATGAGAATCAGAAATCAAGGTTATAAATAAGTATACATAAATATAATATTAATATAAATATATAATATTTATATAATTAGTATAATATAAATTTTATTGGATGTTTATAATTAGGATTCCCACAGTGTAGTTCCAAGCAGTACTTTGATGGAGCAAGTGAAATCTGATCCAGAGCTAATATTCACATATTCACAAAAAAGGTCAAACTGCCCCTTTTTTTTTTTTTTTTTTTTCCCCAGTAGAAACAAATACAAAAGTTATATAAATCAACTAGAGTGGAAATTAAAGATTCATGACCTGATTCATGTCTGATTCTGTGTCTCTTGCAGGACAACTGTGTCTTGACTCCCAATGTTAACCAGAGAAACAGTGACCAAGATATCTTTGGAGATGCTTGTGACAACTGCCGTAATGTCCTGAATAATGACCAGAGGGACACAGATGATGATGGGAAAGGAGATGCTTGTGATGATGACATGGATGGAGATGGTTAGTGATTTTTCACTTTCAGCTTCTCTGATGTTATTCAAATTTGCCCAGAGTGTGCCACTTGTTAGGAGATTTTATGTCACCAGTTGTAACACATTGTCTTTTTTCATGAAACCTCTGTTTGTAATGCTTTTAATTTAGTTAATGTGTATCCTTTAGCCTTCATTGGAAGCACTGTACTTTGTAACAGAGAAACCAAGCCATGTTTCCTGTAGAAGTTAAAGTTGTTGATGTTTCAGCACTTAAGGTACAAATGTCCCAGAGCATGCAGCTGCTGCCAGTCACCAGTACCCAAGGGCTACGTAACGAATTATTTTCATTGCTGCAGAAGGCTTGAAAGAAGTGAATAATCACATCCCTACAAATGAAGTAACAAAGATGAAATATCCCATCCTCCAAGCTATGATACAGGAACAGGATAGAATCATTGTGTGTAATTAATGGGTATGATGGGGTGGAAAGCTGTTCTTTAGAGAGATGTTCCTAACTACTGTTAAAGAATGATGCACACATAAGAAAGATTTACTGTGCAAGCTTACAACTTCATCACAGGATTAAGTAGTTGCTGGGAAAGAATAGTGTCTTTATTGTTTTAAATGTTTATATTGTCCAGTAACAAATGCGGGAATTGTCTTTAACTAACATGCAATTCACTTTTGTCTAGGTGTTAAGAACCTTTTAGATAATTGTCAGAGGATCCCCAATGAAGACCAGGAGGACACAGATAATGACGGTGTTGGTGATGCCTGTGACAGCTGCCCTACAGTCAGCAACCCAAACCAGGTTAGTAGGCAGAAGGAAAAATTATCCTTGTTTAGGAAGGGAGAGTGCTGAGGCCTAAAAAGATGCAAGAGTGTGAAGAAAGCCATGCAGTCATAGTGTTTGTATTTTAATAATAAAGTATATTTCCTGGATAATATAGTATAGTATATATATAGGTACTCTGGAGAGTTTTACAGACCTGCAGACTCTCCTGATGTGAGAAAGGGAAATCACCAGTTATACTCTCACAGTTTGGGATGTTGTTAGGACCTCTGTCCTGCATGTATCTTCTACTGTCATGCTCTGATATGGGCTCCAGTCTCACAGAGTTCTATGCCGGACTCCACACAGAGGTGTGATTTAGTTACACTTGAAATTTCTTTAATCTTAATTAATTTAACCAGGACAAAATTCTGGTATCCTTATTTATCAAAATTTTCAATGCTCCGAGATGAGAAGTCATTGTAATTTTTCATATGTTGGAATTCTGATTCAACCCTTTATGACTAATGAAAAATGTTGGAAACTATACAGAAACATAGTAGATTTTTAAAGCTGCTTAAGAAATAAACCTTGGTTAGAAATGAGGGATACTTATTTTCAGTAATAGAGGAATCTTGCTTGAACTGCTTCAATTAATTTTTACTGTGTTTATTCACTGTCTTTTTTTAAATAAAACTGACTTTTTGGTTAGATGGATGATGCAAAAGAGAAAATTTATTATGTAAAACAAGTGTCTTTTTATGCTTTTATATTTATTGTATTTGATTTGGCTGTGTTTTGATTTAATCCTGCAATTTTAATAGATGTTCTTGACAGCTGATACTGAAACTTTCTCTATTCCCTTTTGCAGTCGGATGTTGACAATGACCTGGTTGGAGATTCCTGTGATACCAATCAGGACAGGTATGCTGTGAGAGAGGCTAGTCCTAAACTGAAGCATGCTACTGACTTCTGGGGAGCTATAATCCCTCAGGCTAGCCTGGATTTAATTCCAGAGAGACGTTATTTCAAAAACAGTGTTAGGATTTTACTAGCCTTGTTCGTTCAGTTCCCTATGGTAGTACAATTACAGAGCCCTCAACCTTGGCCCAATTCACACAGGCTTCCTGTGAGTTCCTGTTGAAGTGACATACAAGAGTTCTCTGGCTGTAAAATCCAGAGCACTGCCCGGAGCTTCTTAGTGAGAAAATGTCTTTTTGTTTTTCTTTTTCATTCCTCTTTTATTTCTCTGTTTCCTTAGCAGAAATTTCACTGTTAAAGGCTGTATGTTTTTCCTTAAGAACCTAGTGTTTCAGAAACAGAATTTTATTATCAAGTGTAAAACGCATGCAGAGCAACCCTTTGCTTTAGCACAGCAAGACTGGCAAGGATCCTCTGTCTATGGCTTTCATATGCCTTGGGCATTCACAGGAGCACATCCCACAAAAAACTGCATTACTTGTCTGGAAGCAGCTTCTGCATAACCAACTTTAGGGATGGCAGGTCCTCCCATGTGCACTTCACTTACAGGAAGAGGCAAGGGAAGCGATAAATCCTGTGCTGTCACAGCAATTCATCAGCCACCGACAGCTGCAGGGTTTCACCCCAGGGCTATCGGTGCATGCTGCTGTCTATGAAGGGAGCTGCAGGGAGCCCACTTCCATGCCTCTCCGGAGACTATTCACAGTCTTGGGCCGGTAGCTGCCAAGGCCATCAGCATTTTACTCTTAACTAGATAGTTCTTAGGTTTTTTCATGTTTTAAAATAGGACTTTTTTTCCCCAAAAAAACTTCACTAATGTGTATGATGCATTTCATGGCAGAAATGCTGTAGCTCCACCTGAGGTTAACCTTGCAATACATATGTATGGTGCTCGTTGTGTTTTATCTCAGTATTGTGCAAACACTGATTGCGCTGACCTAAAATTAAAGCACATTTCTTAAGCAGGGAGAGGTAGTTGGGAATATGCATAACTATGAGCCATAACATGACCTTAATTTGGCTGCAGATCACTTCTGCTCCACCTGTGCTAAGCAACAAGCTACTGAGGGAAAACATGTCTGCTTATTATCAGAAAGCATTTTGGTTTTGGTGTGTATGCAAAACACACCACACTTCAGGCATTTTTTTTCATGGATGCACTTAACTCATGGCATGGAGAAGCTATGCAGCCCCCCCATAACTTCTTGAACCTACTTCTGTAGTCTGTGTCCCTATGCCTGGTGGCTCTTTCACTGTAACCAGCTGATGCAGCCATGGCCTGGGGAGATGCTTGGGAGCTACAGACCTTCTCCTCTGTTTCTTACTGCATTGTCTCCCCTGCAGGACTGTAATCATAGAATCATAGAATCATTCTGTTTGGAAAAGACCTTCAAGATCATAGAGTCCAAACATTAACCTAGTAGTGCCAAGTCCACCATGAAAAACTTGCTAAGCAGGAGGGTGAGAACAGTGGTTGTTTTTAAACAAGTCTGATTTCAAGTGCTCATACAGAGTCTCTCATAACGTTTCATTCACACTCACACCTGCATGTTCATGGGCACCAAGATACATGTGCACACAAGACAAGGGGGGCACAAGGTGTTCCAGCTCTCACTGTCTCCTGAGTGCCTTTTAACTGGTGACACTGCACTTGTTGGATGTGCCTTACACACCCTTTAGAAGTGGATGTTGTTTGGCATCTTTGGCTCCATTATGTTTCCCACACCATGTAAGGCTTCTTTGTCTTTTCCCTGTGTCATATTTTTATAGCTCCTGACTTGGTATTTGCTTTCCTGCCACCTTATCTCATCTTAGTCTCTTTGTTCCTGGTCTCTTTGCAGTTCAGCCACCTGAGCAACAACAGGTTGTGTTGCCCACTGGTGTGCTGCCAGCTCCAAAGCTGCCACTGGTGTGTTCCTCCCTCCAGAGCCTGCGCTGTTCCCTGTGCAGAGGCAGAAGCTGATGCTGCCGTGCCATTTCTTTTTGTTTCTGTGCTTGCAGTGATGGTGATGGGCACCAGGACAGCACAGACAATTGCCCTACCATTATTAACAGCTCCCAGCTGGACACAGATAAGGATGGGCTGGGTGATGAGTGTGATGACGATGATGATAATGATGGCATTCCTGACCTCTTGGCCCCGGGCCCTGACAACTGCAGGCTGGTCCCTAACCCAGGGCAGGAAGATGATAATGGTAAGATGGGCCTTCAGGATCCATTTTGATTTTGAGGCACCACTTTCATCTCCATGCATTACTCAGGCACCAGGAAGCAACACTCACTACCAGTGCATACACTCCTCCCAGGAAGAACCCCAACACTCAGGGGCCCTTTCGCCAAAACAGAGGCACTGCAGCCAGCAGGGCTGACACTCCACCTGCTTCTTAGACACCCTGATCCAGTGGCTGGGCCAGATGTGACTACTTGATGCACCATAAATCTCCTTTCACTTCTCTGATGCATTCAGGTGATGGAGTTGGCGATGTCTGTGAGTCTGATTTTGACCAGGATACAGTGATTGATCGGATCGATGTATGCCCTGAGAATGCAGAAATCACCTTGACAGACTTCAGGGCCTATCAGACAGTGGTGTTGGACCCAGAGGGGGATGCGCAGATTGATCCCAACTGGGTGGTTCTGAACCAGGTAACAATACACTTGGTCTTTCTTACCTGTCTGAGAAAGATCATCTGAGAACCACAGTAAAACTGGCTCTGTAATCACTGGACCTCTGGCAGACATGAAAAGTGGAAGATGTTGGTTGATAGACTATTTTCATTTTAATAATGGAGAAACTTTCCTTTAGAATTTGATAGCTTGAAGCTCTTAATAATCCAAAATAACTACATGCTGGCCAACTTATTCTGGGTGGATTTCACTGCTGCCAGAAGGCACATGTCACCCTGTTGAAATATTTCTGTAGCAAACAAGTTTCATGAATCTTTCCCAGAATTTAGAAGTCTGACTTTCTGAATAACAGAGCATTTCATAGAATCATGGAATGGTTTGGGTTGGAAGAGACCTCAAAGATCACCACATTCCAACCCCACTGCCATGGGCACAGACACCCATCACTAGACCAGATTTCTCAGCTCCAGCCAGCCTTGAACACTTCCAGGTTTGGGGCATCTACAGCTTCTCTGGGCAACTTGTTTCAGGGCCTCACAAACCTCACAGGAAAAAATTTCTTTCTTATATCTAATCTAAACTTACACTCTTTTAGTTTGAATCCATCCCCCTTGTCCTGTTACTACATGCTCTTGTAAAAAGTCTTTTTCCACCTTTCTTGCAGGCCCCCTCAGGTACTGGAAGGCCACGATTAGGTCATCCCTAAGCCTTCTCTTTTCCAGGCTGAGCAAATCCAATTCTCTCAGCCTGTCTTTGTAGGAGATGTGCTCCATCAATCTGATCACCTTGGTGGCCTCCTCTGGACTCACTTCTACACATCCATGTCCTTCCTGTGCTGGGGACCTCAGAGCTGATGGAGCACTCCAGTATTCCTAGATGGAGTCCAGTAACTTATTTACACTAACAAATTTTAGCCTTCAGGAGGCTAATGTGGTCTGAGTCACAGGGAATATGCAGTTTATTCCCATTGCATAAGTCTCTGCCAAACCAGCTGAGATGTATACATCTTCCTTAACCTACTCCTGGCAGTCAGTTTAATCCTGAATTCTGTGATCCAACTGTATGAGCTAAGTGTAGGAAAAGCTCTCTTCCTCCCACAACCCTCTTCCCGTGCACCCCACTTTTGGCCAGATTGAGATTTCCAGAATATTGTGGTAGGGAAAGAAAGTATCAAAATACCAGTATGACTAATTCTGCACTAGGAAATGACAAATCCTTCCTGGCTCAGTGTTATGCAACCAGCTGAAACATTAATATTTGATTGTAGTTCTCATTGATTTTAGTTCAGAGCTACAAATGTGATGGATATGTTATGAACAAGCAGAGGAGACAGATGAAGGAGGTGCTAGAGGGAGACCAGGAAAGGCTGTCAGGCTTAGCCAACCCTGCTTGTCACACATGCTAACCACCCTGAATTTACCCTTACAGGGGATGGAAATTGTGCAGACTATGAACAGTGATCCTGGCCTTGCTGTCGGTATGTACCCTCTTCTGAGATTCAAGTTTTACTGCAGAAAATGCACAGAATATGAACATGTGTTCTGCAGAATTGTTTTAAAATTGTGTGTATCCTTAGGTTACACAGCTTTTAACGGCGTTGACTTTGAGGGCACTTTTCACGTGAACACAGTGACAGATGACGACTATGCTGGCTTTATTTTTGGTTATCAAGACAGCTCTAGCTTTTATGTAGTAATGTGGAAACAGACGGAACAGACGTACTGGCAAGCTACTCCCTTCCGAGCTGTTGCAGAGCCCGGCATTCAGCTAAAGGTACTGGTGGTGGCTCCGAGCTAAGGACACAGCGCTCACTGCAGCCTGGCTATGCCATCCTGCCATGTGCTGGCCATGGGCTAGGTCATCATGCCGTGCACTGCATGTCAGCTGTGCTGCCCGACTGCTGTTCTCTGTTTGCAACTGCTGTCAAAATGGTTAAGGCAGGGCAGCTGCCACACAGCCCTTTAAATAGCACTGTTTTTTAAGGAACTTCATCTTGCCTTTCTTATCAGTCGGAGCATTTAGTCTCTGCAGTGACTGTGTGCTGACCATGACTGGTCAGATTGCATCCTTTTCCTTTGTCCAGATACCCAGCTGGTTGCTTTGTCCATGTAGGCAGTGGCTGCATCTGTACAACAGAAGTTAGGGGCATGTGAGCAGCAGAGAGGATATTTCTGCAGACTTGCTCCTCCCTGAAAAAAGATCTGTGGCTCCTGAAAGTGACTTTTCTCTGTGGTAAGTGTTGGAAAATTGTATTTTTGCAGGCTGTGAAATCCAAGACAGGTCCTGGTGAGCACCTCCGCAACTCCCTCTGGCACACAGGGGACACCAATGATCAGGTCAGGCTGCTGTGGAAGGACCCCCGAAATGTAGGGTGGAAAGACAAAGTCTCCTATCGCTGGTTCTTGCAGCACAGACCCCAGATTGGTTATATCAGGTAAGAGAGGAAAGAATGGATAAGGTGAGTACAAATACATGTCTGCCTGAACTAGTTTCTCAACATGATTCAGATGATAACCTGAGAATTTTTATTATGTCTAGGCTTTGCACTGATGAAGCCTTATAAAACATTAGACTTTTGAAATTCAGCCTGCAGTTCTTTTCCTAGGACAGACAATTCTAAGTTAAGCCTGTTCATCATGGACCATCTGTCTTTTTTAACTGTGCCTTATCTCCTCATAAGCTCTTTTCTGGCTTTAATACCTTGTTTCCCAAGCTACTGCTGGCCAGTGATCTGAAAAGCAATGTATTTAAAATTTTCTTAATTTTGATATTTTAGAGTATTTTTGTTTGAATTGGCATAATTTATACATTCTAGGATAATAGAATTAATCGAAGTTTTTCATTTAGAGGTTTTGATTCTAACTGAGACCAGTAAATATCCTGATGTGATAGATTTTAGATTACTCCGCATATATTCAGAAAGTTTGTCAAAGCTTTGTTATGCATGGTAGATATTGTTATTTTGCTTTTCGAGAGGAAATAAAAGTTAATAATAGAAAAAGTCACCATTCAAGATGAAATATTTTACTCTGCAACATCCAGCAAAGAATCAACAGGAATTTTACTTGTAGATCAAGGCTGATGTTAAAATGCAAAAACTAACTGCCCTGGCACATCAGCTCAGGGTTTTCAACTTTATAATAGAACAGAAATATGGGTAAGTCAGTTGTTCTTCAAAAAAATCACCACCCTGCAGTTGAGATGAAGTAACTTGATGGTATCATTATTCCACTTCTCTGGTATAGAGCATAATTTTCAGCAATAATTGGAGTGAGCATGATTGACTTTTACACTAAAATGGATTAAGAACATTTATACTGTCAATTATTGTGTCCCAGCTACAGCGCAATAGCAAATAGATCTTGCGTGGCAACTTATTTTTACACCAAGCAGTTTGTGAAGCTGCTGCATGAGCAAACATCTATGGCTGCAGTCTCTCCAACCAGCATAAGTAGTGCTCCCTAAAGGTAGCAAAGTCCATGTCACAGAATCTTTTAAAAGTTTTAAAAGGCAGCCAGGCCTAAAGCAAGCCTCTGCCAGCTCTCTGTCCACTCTCACTGCAGTCTGGTTAGGCCAGACGCCACAGACCACTATGTGTCTAGGAAAAAGTCACTTGAGCCAGCCTCTCCCATGGAAATTTGCAAGACAACAAGTTCTATTCATAGTACTAATACTTTTGAACTGCCTCAGCAAATCAGTAAATAAACTCAGAAACATAACAGGAACTGGGTTTCTTTCTTATTTTATGAAAAGACACAAGAACTTCCATTCCGTTCACCACTTGCTATTTTCTTGGATGTCTGATCAGCAGTATACTCATTCACAACAGGGCTTTCTGGGCTCAACATCCTCTAGGTCATCCCAGTACCCCATAGGCTGAGGACTTGCTGTGGACAGTGCTGCAACAAACAGCTCAGCTGGCTCCAGTGCGGTCCTGCTCAAGCCCTCCATACAGGGCACACTCTGGGGAGCTGGTGGGGTGCAGCTTTTACAGAGCTATTTAAGAATTTGCTGATGGGTTTTCTAACAAGAAGATGCTAGGTCAGCAAAACAGTTCCTGGAGTTAATCATATTCACATTTTTAATGAAATCTCACAGACAAGTTTAAGAGTCCAATGGTTTGTTTGAAACTTTTCCTATTAAAAAAAATAGTTCAACTTCAAACTCTGTGAGACAATATCCATCTGGCCTTTTCAAGTGGTCTAGTCTGGTTCTCCTATCACTATCAACTGTGGAAAATTTCAAGAGCTAAAGTGCTCAGCCGGACTGACTACAGGAAAAGAAACATTCCAAGGCTTTTTTAGGAAACGCCCCCGAACACCCTCCCTGGCTATTGCCAGCATGCAGCATTGCTCTAGTTCCCAGCTACCTTAACTGCTTCTACTCCCCTGGGCTAGATGGGAGGGATAGCATGTCCAAGAATAGAGTCTCCATGGAAAACACCATTACTTTCAGGAATGTTGCAGCCTTAGAAAAGACCTAATAGAGCTTCTGTTTGCTTTCATTAAGGGCAAGATTTTATGAAGGCTCTGACCTAGTGGCAGACTCTGGTGTAACTATAGACACCACAATGCGTGGAGGACGGCTTGGAGTTTTCTGCTTCTCTCAGGAAAACATTATTTGGTCTAACCTGAAATACCGCTGCAATGGTAATGTTGCTCTTATGTCATTTTAGTTGACATCTAGCAAGTGACCATTAAGAACCAGTAGTGAGGCTGTTGGATTAAGCCATCTTGCATCCTTTCCTTTGCCCTTCCTTTACAAGTTTTTCACAGCTGTGAAACACCTCCCCTGACACCAGCAGCATGCTGCAGCCCAGCCAGACAGGAACTAACACCTCACAGCTGCTCCTCCCAGAACAGTCACTCTGCTGCAAAGACTATGCCAACTGAGTGGAGTAGCTGTCATCAGAGAATTAGGAATGTTATATAAAACCAACTGACTGTGAGAGCGGTGCACACACAATAAATACACTGAGGCCATCATGTATGTAGATGCCTTGAGCTTTGAATACAAGGTGAAACACACCTGGAGAGCCAGTGGGCTCAGGCACCAGGCATCAGTGTCACTTGTGTACTTGCTGACCTGTCCTGTGGGGTGGGGGGCAAGATCATAAGGTGCCTTTCCTCCCATATAGGAATGCTCCTGATTCTGTCAGAGTGTGCTGGCTCACTTCTCTCAAGGACAAGAGACTTTTAGCTTAGCCCTGATCACCTGCCATATAAAATAACTCAGACCTTGGTCACTCACACAGAAGCTGATCATTTCAGGGTATTTCTGCCCCAGCAGTTCAGCTAACTTGACCTGGCACTAAAGGGGCTGCCCCTCCTCCTCTCAGCATCCATACCCAGCCTTTGGACAATAATTTACCAGCCAAGCTGGGATAGTTTCCTTGTCCTGCTTTCTGTGGATCTGAGAAGGCCAATCCAGCAGTGCCGGGGATATGGCCACTCTGTGGCATGTTATGCTGATGGACTCTGGTATTTGGGCAGTCAGTACACCTCGGCTGGCTCTTAGAGGTCACAGTTAAACAGGGAATTTCTAGACAGTAGTACTTACAGACAAAAATTATGTGGTAATTATTTTCAACAGTATTGTGGTTTCCCAGAAATCACGAATCAAAGCTGCCACTGAGTTGCACTTACATGGCAGTGAGCAGACAAGTGGCTGCACTGCAGGAGCTACATTAAGTCAATGAAACCCACTCAAAAAGATTCTGGAGTCCCCCAGGATCTCCGCTTTCATTTCAGACAAGTTCCTACATTTGTAGAAAAGGCTTGAAAGGCATTTCAAAAGCGCTTAACAAAAAGCAAAGGACTTATCCCTTTTTTCTACATATTGTGTATGTTTATACACACATCCTTTTTTTGAGTTTAGAGCCACCTCTCCTGCATCAGAGTGGAAATAATCAGAGTGAAGCTGAGGTCATGCAGCTGAGCTTTGTTGCTGTGGCTCCATTTCTGGCTGCAGCTTTAGCTCTGTGGTTAGTCTGTGGCTCCCCAGATAAAATGGGCTGGGATCAGGCAAAGGCAGACTGCAAACAATGCTTCAAACAGAACTGTAGCTACTCTCATGCCATTGATCCATCTCCAGCTCCCTTGCCCAAGTCTCAAGTCTTTATGCCAGTTGCTAATGGTCCTGGGGTTAATGCTTTTTATCCCTTCCTGTGGCCTGGGAAACCATCAGAGGGAAGTTGAATTAGGATACATGAGAAATAGAGATGCTGACACTACAAATGTGTCTGGCATGCAGAGCGAGACAACCACTTCTCTTGGCTTTCTGGTTGGTATTTATTGATAAAAATTTCGGAGTGCAAGCCACAAAGTTTTCAGAGATAAGTAATTTGAAGATTAATAGTACTCCCTTGTGGGCTGGCACTGTAGCACTCTTTGTGTTTTTCAGTGGGGCACAGCTAAAACTGAAAACATTCCCTGTTCATTCTTAACGTGTAAACAAAAGAGAAGCATGTTACCTAAAAAGAGAGTAGGTGGGTAATTTAAGTGCTCCTTGATTTTGTCAGAAGAGACTAAACTTTTGTATATTTTCCTGTTTTCAGATACCATCCCAGAGGACTTTCAAGAATTTCAAGCGCAGCAATTTGGCGTTGGGGATATTTAAAAAGTAAAAGCAAACTAACATTGCTATTGCAAACAGCAAAACAATATATTTTAAATCTTATATGATTGTTGTTGTCGTCAGAATGCAATCGCAGCTTTGTTCTCATTGATGTGACTATGCCAGACTTTTTTTTGTATAAAAGTGAAAATAAAAAGGAGACAAAAGAGATTTGGGCCTCACTTGTTTTCAAATTTGCCCTAAAATCTAGAGAGCAACAGGTAAATGGACAAGTAACAACCTGCTTAAAACAGTCTCACGGAAAGTTTGAATCTATTGACTTTTTGGATTCAGTACTAAACAGGGTGGGCAAGGAAGTGAAACTTTCTCTACCTTAAATGTGTTATAAACAACAGGTTGCATCTGGCCATGAACTGCTTTGGAGCTGTTTGGCTACGCCAAGTAGTACCTTTCCAGTCCTCCTAGGAACAGGTTGTATGTATCTTCTTTAGGACAGTTTAAGGCCTTCGGAGACTGTTGCCTTTGACAGACCTCCTCTTAAGCCCTGTATTAGACCTGCCTGCCCTCCCACTCCCAAAAGCTGTGAGTAACACTATCACATCCCATAAAAGCAAAAAAAGCTGATGGCAGAGCATTGTAGTCATATGTTATGACTTGCATGGGACTAAAACAAACAAACAAAAAGACTACAGAGATAACAAATGCAGAATCACCTAGATAAAATAATCCTAACTTTCACATACACAAAGCCAGGCTTCGACTTGTAGCCACTCAGAGCTGAGCTCTCTAGGCAGGTACTGCAATACTATGCAAAGAAGTCACCAAATTAAAAGCCCAAAACATTGTATTAAGCATTAGTTACCATTAGGAAAGGACTGAAAACAGGGAGCTGAAAGAAACTATCACAATGCACTCCCTAATATCAAAGTGCAGAAAGGTGTTAATACAGGGTGCATTTTTACTACATTCTCTGTCAAAACTGAGCTAGGAAGGGAGAAAAGTTCCAAGGACTGTTGGATAGGATAGTTACTTTAAAAGTAACAATACACTTTAAAAATAACTATAGGATAGTTACTTTTAAACAGACAGTCAGAAAAGGCCCTTCAGCCTGGGGGGAGGGGGAAGGAAGAAATACAAAGGGAAAGAATACAGTGAGAGTTTTAAAATCAGAAGTAGCCCTGGGAAAATGAACAGTCCTAGCCCTTTTCCAGCACAAAGATACAGGGGTAATGCTGAGTTAAACTATCAGGTGAGAGAATCAAGCAGCAAAACAAAGTTTTCTGTTCTCAGTACAATAAAAACACCCTTAAGGATATTACAAGCTATCAGAGACTTTGATTATTTGCAGAATTTTCCCATGGACTCATCCACCATTGCCAAAGTTTCTGGAAGCAGGGTGGCCACGGGAGCTGTCCCACAAGGGATCCTAGAGTCCCACTACAAAAAGCACAAGGCAGGAGTATTCCTCTGGTTCAGACCTTCATGATGAAAGGTCCTCCAGTTTCTGTCCTCCTTTTCCCTTGGCTTCACCAAACCCAACCACTCACCAGATGTTTGAGGACTGAAAGGCTATTTACTTTGGAGCAACAGAGGGCGTTGTCAAATTATGCTTAAAAGACAAGAAAAACTGTATTTTTCTGGGCCAACATGGGCTGTAACTGCAGTATTGTTCATTAATGAACGAGAACACACACTGTAAAACAAATTTGCATCTTCCTTATCATACATTTGCATTTCACCAGAAAAGCCCCCTTGTCCAGACAGAAATCCTCTCTGAATGGTCTGGGCACAGCCCATCAGAAGGCAGTCACTACGCTCACACACACCAGTGGTGCAGAACAGCTGGGGTCTGCAGTGCTCACATTTTGCACAAGTGCTCTCCTCAAGCAGATGCAACAGGCCTGGCCCACCCTGACCTGTTTGCAGCATGGGCAGTACACACCAGCTCCATCAGAAAACATGACTGCACTTGGCCTTCAAATCCTTGCCAGACTCCAAAGCTCTGCTCAGCCTGCCTGCCTGCAGCCAGAGCTTCTCCTTCTCCTACGGTGGCTGGGAGGGAGCAGCCCAGCCCCTTGCCTTCTCAGCTGGCTTACCACCATGGAGCTTGCATGTTTCCAGGCTTTCAGTCCACAGCCACTGGAGGCTGGAATGTGAGACACAGGCTCTGCCTCTCATGCTGTTGTCAAAGGGAACTGTGCAAAGCTGCAAGCCTCTAACCTCCCTTGACAGAAAACATACTGGCTTGCTCTGGTGGCAGCCACAGATACTAGCTACAGGTCAGAGAGCCAGAACTTTTGTTTCACAGGGTGCCGTTGGGACCTTACGACGGGATGCAGGAGCTTATTATGTCTGTTACATTGATACACCAACTGCTGGGCAGCCTACAAGCTCAAGAGTGAAGCCAGCTGTTGCAGACAAGCATGTACACCAAGAAGATCACAGTCTGGGCTTGGGAAACCTTCTGCCTCTCACATTCTCATCAGAGATTGTGCAGTCCCTGTTTAAAAGTGATTAAACATGCTTCTCTCCAGCACCATGACCCCTTTCTGGACTATTGTGCAATGCAGACATAGCTCAATGTGTGGCCTCTGGCAAGTGAAGATGCTGCAATCCCACATCTTTAAAACTGACCATGTAACTCTCTCTTGACCCTACCACTTGCACAGCAGGGTTGCACTCAGCTGCAGCAGCAGCTGTAACTACTCTGGAGTTCCCAGTCCTGCAGCTTCTGTACCAGGTTCTAACATCTCAACAAAGGTTAACTCTTTCCCGTGCGCTGCAAACACCATGGCAAACATATTTCAAGTGCTTCTTCAAGTGCTCCCTGAAGACCATCTGGTTTGAATCACGAGGAGGGAACATCCTGCCAGGATGCTGCGGTGTTGGATGAGGGCAGGTGTGGGCAGACTGGTGGGAGGCTGTGGAGCACAGGCACTTGACTATCTTAGCCCCTGGGCACCACTCAGGAACCTGTCTCTGCCTTGCTCCTACCTGCAAACACCCTCCCAGCTGCATGCACCAGAGCTCTCATGCACCAGAGCTGCACAGGGAATAGCAGCCACCATTGACTCTTGGAAGCATGGTCAGCAGTCTCTCAAAACCACAGGGAACTGTGTCCTGGTGTGGGTCTGGTCAGCTCTCTGGCACGGGCGCTACCAGTACCAGAGGGCAGGCTGCAGCTGGCACACACTGAAACAAGACAAGTATGGTGAGAGGGAAGGAACTGCCACCCTGCAGACAAAGCACTTTTGCTGGTGTGGATCTCAGCATGTCAAATTCAAGAACTGCTCATCCCACCATCTGGGCAAGTGAGGGGGAAAAAGAATTAAAAATCAGTTGCA
Organism: Origma solitaria; assembly: GCA_013397895.1. Classification (NCBI taxonomy): domain Eukaryota; kingdom Metazoa; phylum Chordata; class Aves; order Passeriformes; family Acanthizidae; genus Origma; species Origma solitaria. The sequence continues at coordinate 10,237 of VZRL01006296.1, read as the reverse complement.
CAGGCTTCAGTGCTTCATCGACCTTGAAGATACTTCGTACTGTCGGTATCTTACACATCTCAGGGATGGACTGTACAGAAGAGATGCCATTGACAAATCTGTGCAATCTGCCATTGTCCAGTGACGCAGCCTGGAGAAATACAAAAGTAACAGGGACAGTGAAGCCATCTAATATTCCCTAGAGCTACATTTTTTGGTTAAACACCACCCAAATTTAGTGAACAAAAAAAAAGATCAACCAATTTACTGGCTCAGTAAGTGCTTAGCTAATATATTTAGATATTTTTTAAGTTTTTCCTAGAATGAACTGAGTTGACAACTTTAATGTAACACAACAATTCATTTCAAATGTAATAAAAATTTTATTGGTCCATTAAACATTAAATCTATAACAATACATTCACTCAGTATACAAAAGGAAGTGTCCATAAAAACCATTAACATGCTTTAAAAAGGCAAAGCTGTTGACTATTTTACAATTAAGATCTTATGATTCTGGAATCTTTACCAATCCTTAAAAGTCAACCTATTACAGTTACTAAAGACCACAACACTTGCAAAAAAGTTAAATAAACTAGCAAACTTCCACTTCACTGGGCTACAGCTTAATAAAATAAAACCACACATACACACCAAAAAGTTCCCTTGAGATATTAAGAACCTTGAAAAAGACTAATTAAAATCCCCTCACCATTAAGAAAATGTGTTTACATTTTGACTATTTTGCATCCAGTTTTTGAACATGGCATATATGAGACTGAACACCACGCACTGGTGGTGAACAAAAAGCAGACACTGAACCCATATGTTCCTAGTAAATCTTTTCTCAGCTTGTATATTACAAGTAGAATGATTTTATCTGGAAGTTAATTCTCCTTGCTTTAAGTCTGCATGGACGTCCAAAGGACATCTAAGCACCTGGACTTGTATCGGTAAGAGGAAAACTAAAGCTACGGTATGAACAGTGTTCCGTTATTTCCCCATAGTTTTCCAAAATTATTGGCTTCGCACTTTCTTCTTGGCTTCACACTGAGGCTTCTTTGGCAAAAGCATGGCTGCAGTGCTGCACCCTGCAGCTCTGGTGAGCAAAAGCTCTGGAAGCTTTATGCTGCTGGAGTGGTTTCAAAGCTGATGACTGTGCCTCTGAGCAAGTCTGTGAAAATGTCTGTACACTACGCACTTGGAGCTATCAGAGACTGGCAGGCAAGCGGGAAGCCAACGTGGCTTATATCTGAAAAAAATTCTAACTTTTTAAAAACAGCATTATTGAACAGGTGTGGAAAGAATCAAATCCAGATTCAATAAAAAAAACCCAAACAAATGGGATTTAAGGCCGACTTGAAACCTACAGAATTTCTTCGGGCATTGCAAAGCAGTCACCATGCCAGCCTCTCAAAGCTGCTGCTTCGATTTCTGCACAGTGTGTCTACATCCCCATCCTGGAGAACTTGGGCATTCTGCCATGAGGATGTAGAAACTGCAGAGACATACCAGTTCCCAAGCTACGTATCCTGGTCCAAGTAGAAAAAGCCAGAGCTTTCTGAGCACTTGACCCCTGGCATTCTGTTGCACAGTCATGTGAAACACTGAATTCTAACTACGGTTTACAAAACTGAAAACACAAGTAAAATGTCATGGCATTGATTATGTGTTTCCCTCCCACAAGATCTCGTAGGCCACTTCAGAAAACAAAGAAGCAGTTTTCACAAAGGAAAACTGATCCATGTAATAAACTATTATCCTTGACTCTGCTTCAATGCTGCAGGTTGTCCTGCTATGAAAAGGAAAGGATCAGTAAGACTTGGCAAAGAGGTCTTTGCGAGTTTCTAGCACCAAAGACATCCCATTTCACAGGCAGCAGGTTGTCTGGGAATGAAGCAGGTTTACAATGCCTTTAAAATATAAATCCAAGGAGAAAAAGGCAAATAAAGCAAGGAGATATAGCCTGCAAGCAAAAGACATTGCTTCTAAAGCCCAGAAGATGAAAGTGAAATTTTAGCTGTGGATAATCTCAACTCATCTAGCTACATAGGTTCAGTCATGTGGTACTTTGCTTCATCAACTTACTTAGGAGAAAAGCCTAGCAGTTTATAAAATCTTTATAGCACAGTTTAAAAACAGTCAGTGGATTACTTTGTTGCTGATCTGTTCAGAGATGCCCATGATAGTCTGGGTTCCTAGCCGAAGTTCAAGAAGCACTATCTTAAGTACCCAGATTTTCCAGATGCCATCTTTCAAAGCCATAGAACTGTTAAAAAACAGCTTTTTCACAAGTACAATTGTTGCTTCTTTAATAGCAATGTTCTAGCCCAGAAATGGCTGCAGCAGTAGCTGACAAAGCAATTACAGATGCGTAATTTATAATCTCAAAGCGCGTATAGACTTGTAAAAAGGCGCTAAAACACTAAATAAATAAATAAATAGACATGCAGTGTTTATGATTCTGAGAGGGGACAAACCCTCCCTCTGGACTTATGCATACATTAGCAACACCGAATCATGCATTTCAGAGGAAAGCAGCCCAACCCAGCCAGGATTTACCACATTCACTGGGCATGTACAAGCTGTTTGAACCTCATGGAAATGCTGAAAGCGGAAAGCTGAGAGTATCACAAGCATGCAATACCTTCAATGTGCGATTGCAGTGGAGCTCCTTAATTGGCATCCAGCTGCAAGGGCTGCCTGCACACTTTGAGAAACTATGCGGCAAACAGGAAACAAGCACATCCATCTGCTTTCCACACATTTCTAGCAAAGTTTTATCGTCTCATTTATTAGTCCAGCTACCTGGATTCAAAGACTTGCTCTTCAAGTCTGTCCCACTGATTTTACCCCAAACAAGAACCAGTCACAATGTGGCTTTTGGTTGTCTTCACAAGGAAAATTAAAATTGTTCCAGTCTCAGACAAAAGTGCAGCAGTGAGGTCCCAAATAATCTTTATATGGCAAATTTGAAAAAGTGGAAAAAAGCCAATAAAACTGTTTCACCTTCCCAGTAGAACTTGTCAACACTGTCTGTTCCTCCAAGAGTCTACTACATTATAGCATCATTTCAAATTTAAATAGAGGAAATTTAGTATAAGACATGTTCTCTGGTCTTGCTGTCTTTGTAAGCTTCCTCACTCCAACACAGCCCAAATCTACTTGGAGCCGGAAGTGCTGCACCGCTTATGTCTGGGAACAAATGAAATGAGCAATTGTGGCAAAAGGCAGGATAGACACTGTGCAGTGAATTGCCTCAGCAGACAGCCACCTGCACTTTCAGGTATGGGGAGAGAAAGTTACCTGTTTACAGCTTAAATGTTAAATTACTCATTTATTTACAAAAGCATCAGGCTACTTGTGAGTCTTCCCAGTTAATTTTCCACTGCACAGTAATACCTGAAGCAGTCTTATCCCCAAAGATTTGTCAAGCACAGATTATTTGGTCTTCCACATGCACCCCGGGTCTGATTGTGCCTTGTACACACTGGTGTAACATACAAGGCAGCATCACCCAGTCACAGGCTCAGTCCAGGTTTTCCAGTTCTAGTGCCACCTGAATTAATAGTTATCACAGCAGTAGGTACGAAGGCACTTCTTACAAAGTTATTTTTATAAGCCCATTTGTACAAACTGTTAGGAATCTATGGGCTGGGAATTTACTTTCTTGACCTGAGCCGAGGATCTTGTTGTGTAGTTGCACATGGAAGTTCACAGTACAGATTATATAGCGAACACTAAGGCTGTAACATTTGCCTGGCCAGCAGGAAGCCTTGTCTTGGTGAGGAACTAGAGGCTTTGTACAACCAGGTGCCACTAGTTACTGACTCCTTAGAAGGGCCTGGAAGTCCACAGCTGGACCTGGGACATCATGGACACATAGGCCCTCGAAGTTACTAATTTTTGAAGGCTTTTCCTCAAACATTTGCTCAGAAGTAGACAAAACTCTGTAAACAGGCACTGCCTTATTCCCACTCTATGTATAACTACAGATCTAGATGCTTAAGGTCAAGAGTTGGTAGTAGGGAAGGATGAAGGACAAACTCAGTGAGGTGAGTGCTGTGTAAGAAGAACGGACACATGCCTCACTGTGGACTTTCTCTCTACAGCCTTGTTTCCTCTGTGCAAAACCTATTTCCCTAAACACAAACTATAAAAAAAAAAAGAGCACAAGGAGGTACAGAAAGTCCTGATGCAGATACTACATAAAGTATTTTCGTAAACAATTAAGAACCTCCAATGGCCAAGATAGGTATTAAGATCATCCATATTTGTGACTGGGATGCCTGCTATCAAAACCAGAGAACAGGTACCATTCCCTGCCTTATAACTTGACATAGTGCATGCCTTCTTCTGTAAAGCTCCTTTCCCTGATTGTTCTGTTACAAAAAACATGGCTAATTTGGGGGGGGGGGGGAAAAGAAGCTTGGTTTCTATATACAACATATATGGCACTAGAAGGCAAATTTGCAAGCCTCTAGGGACCAGGCAAGGCAGGAGCAAGAGCCTGGACTACCTCAGTTGCAGCACACAACTCTAGCACTGGATCAAAATTGTTTGTCAAAATTGCTGCTCTGAGTTAGGTGGGACAACTGTTAGCCATCACTGCACAGCCCATAAGGTCTTATCTTAGAGACTGGACAGATAATTCTGGAAAATGCATTAACAAAAGCCTTTTTCTGCTGCAGAAAAGGCCTTTCTCTGTGTAGTGAGACTCAAAAGGCAGGCAGAAACATTCTGATGAGGCCCCATCCTAGCAGAGATCTTGGCAGAATAAGAACCACCCAGTAGAAGCAAAGGGAAAGAGAAAAACCTGCCTCCTACTCCAGAGATATTCACTGCTTTTCTAACTCAGTGTCAAAGCCCAGCTTCAACTGCTATTTTTAACTCTTGGTGCAAACAAGAACACCAAGACTCCTCCTTCCCTTAGATCTCAGGACAGATGTATTTTGAGGCTCTAATCACTGGGATAGGTGGTGTAAGTGGACAGGACTACAGACCTGAAGATTTTGTTTCAAGGAAGAGCGCACAGGGTGGGGAAGATCACATCTTTAGAAAGCTCCAAGCAGGACAGAAACCCTGGAATGCCATAGCAACAAGGCAGCTAAAAATGGTAATGAAAACAAGACCAGAATTGAGATCCAATATGTTAAGATTACTCACTTGGTGGGCATTAGCCATTAATTACTGCAACAGAACAACTAAGGCATGCAAATATTTTGGCCAACCCCTTGGCCTTTATGCTGTGCTTTTCTTTGTTTTGCAGAAAGCAATGAATGAAGATTTAAGGCTCAATCATATTTTTTTTAAAAAGAGAACTGCTGAATTGGTTGATATTTCACACTGTATGTGTGTGTGAATACCTATGTCGAGAGAGAGAAGGCAAAAACCTCCAGGACTAGCTTAAGTCATAAATTCATCCCACCAGAATGTAGATAACTGTGTGGGTTCAACCTTATTCAGCATTCAGGGCATTTGAGCTATTGTTCTACCACTAAATCATCTGCTTAAAGAAAGAAAACATAAGGTGACAAGGTTTAATATGGTCAAGTCATTTATACTAAGGCAGTTGCTTGTTATATTTGTGTCTTCTGGTTTTGCTTTTCTGACTGCTTACTCCAGTGCTTGAAATAGGAGATCTACAAAAGAATTTCTGTCTCCATTAATATATGGGCTGGCTAAGTCCCATCCCAACAGCAAAACTAATATCAACAGAGGAGTATAAAAATAAAGCAGTTAGAAAAAATACCTTCCAACCAACACACAAGCACAAAAGACGATGCCACACTGTAGTCCTTTTCTGACCAATGCATCGATGCATCAATGCATCAAAAATATTATAGAACTAGTCATGGAAACTGAACTGAAGATCCTGGGACATCTTTAGACACAAATTGAAACAGCAGGGTAGAAAAGTAAACAAGCACCCCTCTTTTAAATTTAACAGCAACTGGGAGTGCTCCCCTAACTATCATTTTCTCAACAGCAAACATTGTGAATAAAGAATGTACCTTATCTTACATCCCCATGCAGTACACTCAACATTTGAGTGACCCGGAAAAGCAAAATTGGACAAAATTCAGTTTGAGAATTTGTGTGTAGAACTCCCTTTCAGTAATTAACTGGGCTAAATCTGAATTGCATAATATATCCAGGTGCCTTCAAAGTAATAACAGAATAAATACTTTACTATCATTGGTACATTCCTTTCTTAATCTAGGTATACAATAACTTAATATATTTAATACTTAAATAAACAATTTTTAGTAGATGCTTTGGCAGTCAAATTCTTATATATTCTCTTATTTCTACAGAAGTATTTAGATACATTTTTGGAAAAAAATTATCTGGATACTACTTACAAGAATTATATGCTGTACAAAACAGCAGTCCAAATCATCACTGCAAACTGTAAAAGAAACAGTTAATGAAAGAGTATAAAAAGGAATGAATGCATATTTGCTAGAAGATACCAAACATTCATGGGAAGTAAGAAGATACATCTGCGCCATGATTTTTTCTTTTCTTGTCAATGAAGCCAGAGAAGGATTGTCAGTTATTTGAAAAGCATGTAACTTATTCCAGTTTATGCAACAACTGTGTTTTCTACATACCACATATAAGCATTGTAGCATTTTGAAACAGATTTGTTCCCTTAGGCAATGCTTGTTCATGATAATAAAAAAAATTGTAAAAAAGTCTTCAATCATTTGTTTAGTCTGACAAAAAAGGTAATAACTGGTAATTATGATTAGTGGGTAATAGGTGTTTCCTCATTCCAGAAAAAAAAAAAAAAAAAAAAAAGAAAATTGACCTTTTGACTGTTCACACTGAGAACTCTCTGGCTGGACAACAGAGTGGAGCAATAAGAGTCCATAAGTACAGACAGACACAAACCCAACAGGAGACCATCTTAATCCAGAAGATAGACCAGGTTCCAGTGAAGAATTTTTCAATCTGAGCACTTTCATAACTGTTAAGGGGAAAAAAAAAAAAGCAATGAACTTCAGCAACAAACAAAAGACTTTAACTACGTTAACCCAGAGGAGGCAATGAAAAGCAGCCCTTTACACAGTAAGATCTTGCTCAAGAATGCCCGAAAACACTTGTAATGTCTCTTCAAACTTCCACCATGAGGACAGGGAACAACCAAATAGCAGAACTTCCCGTTCACATCTTCCCCCTCAGAGAGATGTTAATTTCTCAGCATTAAAGAAACACACTTACTGGAACCAGTGAGTTACTGTCATCATCACATAGAGAGAAGCCAGGAAGAAAACAAAGTGGAAGTAGGCATAGCTGTACACTGTGCCCTTCTTCTCATCGTAAACCACTGTCTGGCCTCCCCTTTTCTCAACATGCTCTTCAGAATCAGCTGGAAGAGACAGGAAACAAGAAAGTTTTGCAAATGTAATGAGAACTGAAAACAGCAGCTGGCTTCACAAAGAACACAGCAGAACATCTATGGTGTGATTCGGGAAAGCGTGATTGACACCGAGTAGTATTTCAACATTTCTGCACCCTCAGGGCATAGGCCTTTACCCTCAGTCAAAAACTGGACTAACACTGAAATCCTGCCTCCTACCAGCTTCCTGGCTTACTGAGTAGATTTTGAGCACTGAGAGCACTTAAATTGCTCTATCTATGCAATATTTTTCTGGCAAGTCCAAGCTGATAATCCCAGTTGTACCAGGTCTGCAAACAGGACACTCCCTTCCTATCTCAGTCCTGAAGTGCAGTCCCTGCAGAGCTGCTGAGCCAAAAATCCAGCAGCCAGTTACGCTGACAGGCATGCAAAAAACAGAGGTTACTCTTTGTATGTTGCAGCAAGGAAATGTACTTCAAAGAATTATTAACTAGCCTAGTATTTTTTAAATGGTGTGACATCTCCTGCTTCCCTCTGAAGTGCTTGGAGCACTTCATCTGCTTCAATTTGCATTCAGTACTCTATTGAATGAGGGTATGAGTGGCTCTCCATCCACAGCTGCGTCCTAACTCTCTTGGCTTTGGTCCAAAAGCCACAAATAAGGTAAATTGTGCAGTGAAAACATAATTACCATCTCCGTCAGGTACACAGCAAAAACAGCAACGAGCTACCTGTGGAACAGATAACAGGAAGGGGGTAAGAACCTGTGCTACAGCAAAGAAGAGCAGCTGGAAGGAAGGTCTGTTATGTCTAAGCTACAGACGCTAATTTAGAAAAGTCTGGTTTGTATTTCCAACCAGCACAAAACTCAAATTAGAATTTGCCCAGTAGCTCATAACAGCAGTTTCCAAGCTTTGGAAAAACCTACTCAGTATATTTGAAGAAATGAGCCAGTCTTTAAAAATTACTCTACCCATTTTACATAACTCTATGTCCAACACAGATGCAAACAATTATGACAAAATGGTGGAAAAGCTACACTAAAGCACATTCATATTTAGAGGACTTATCTATTTAGATCAGCATATAAGCGCTTTTTAGGACATTTCTGTACTAAGATGAAAGTATAAGCAACTTTTAAAGCTCTGATGTATGGGTTGGAAATCACAACTGTGCCAGTGTAACTCTGAAATATACTTATCTTTGCAAGATTTTGCTGAAATGGAGTCAGAATGAGCACAAGCAGAATGAGTAAAAGCAGAAACCTGGTTTTACTGTTTTATTTAAAAGAAGATTTCCTTTTTTTTTTTACCTGAAGGAGAAAGAAAAGCTGAAATTCACACTTTTTGTGTTAAATGGTAATGTAAATGGAGAAAAGGTGTTGACCATCCAATAGATAAATATAAGTGTATTTCTTGCACCAGACTACAGTACAAGTCAGCACTTTGCATCACCAACATAGTTAGTACTGACAATATCCTTCTTTGGGACTTAATTTGCTTGTGGTCTGACTAAGACAGTGAACCCTGTTAGGAAAATTCACTTCCCTAACTATTACATCAATCAGTCTTTATAGTATGAAGTGTATTAACTTTATTTACTTATATTAATTCACTATATTAGCATATAGTGCAATGTAATGAGGCACTGGCATTTTACCGAAGACTTAAGTATTGTTCATGCTTAAGTCATACAAACTAAAGGACAGCCTGGAAATAATGACTTAGCTTCTTGGAAACTTAGACCTGTCCGTGAAGGACAAAACGTGGCCCTGGAGAGCCAAGGTAAGGCCAGCTTCCTAGGGCCTCTAAAACACCTTTGAAACCATACCAGCATCATAGATAAGTAACTATCTTAAGACTGACTTAAGGATGTCTGGATCAACAGATGAGCAGCAAGACTGCTGCGGAAATATAGATGCTTTGCAAAGTTTTATTATGATTAGTAATAATGGTGTGGGTGCTAGTGATTAGTCAAATCATGCTGCACCTGAATGCCTGAAGGGTAGAAGACCCATGTGTATAACCCCATTTCGGGTGCCCCAGTTTGGTTGGGACACCTCACACACATGCATGAATATTTATGCTTTGTACTTCTAACCGTTTTGTTTTAGCTTCTCCCCTCTTGCAGCAGCTCGCTGCACATTTTCCCAGACAGTAGGTCTTTAAGGTAATGTGCCCAGCAGAAACATCAAGTGGCAGGTTTACCCTGCATATCCGTGATTACCTCTACTCACCAAAGTCATAAACTCGGGAAAAGCCAGAAAGTTCATTCTTTCTCAAAAGACTGTCCAAGACTTTAAGTAAATCCCTTATTCTGTACCTCTTTCTACACTTGTTGTGCCAAGCCTCACCTGCAGTGCCAGCCTGATCTACCCTGGGGCTGCACTCACATTCTGAAGCAAGGATTTGGTTTCCCTTCAACATTTTACCCAGATGCAATTAAGTCCTGGCACAGACTGAGTGATGACATTAGCAGTGCTGGCACACGCGCCCCCAGCCCCTTGTAATGCTCAGCTGCCTCCAGCACAGACACCAACAGACCCTCTCCGCAGGGAGACAAAGGCCCTTTGCCACACTGAAGGCAATCAGAGTGCAATTAGTTGCTCTTCACCAGTCATTTCTTTATATTTACATTCAGTGGCTCTTGTACACTCTTTAAAACCCAATGGTCCGGAACTAATCCCGTGGGCAAGTACTGCGGCTGATGAGATGGACATTCCGGCGAGGGCCCGCACCCCAAACCCACACTGTGCCATAGGGCCCGCACCCCATACCCACATTGTGCCATAGGGCCCACACCCCAAACCCACACTGTGCCATAGGGCCCATACCCCAAACCCACACTGTGCAATAGGGGCCGCACTCCAAACCCACACTGCGCCAAGGG
>VZRL01006289.1:11544-31312 GCA_013397895.1 Origma solitaria | reverse complement strand
CTGGGGGTCTCCTCTGCCACTGGTTGTGGAAAGGGGTGGGGAGGGAGTGGACCTCAGATCTGGTTCCATCTGCAAACCTGCTCTGCTGGGAGTTGGCTTCTGCCTCTTGCCCTGTCCCAGCCCTCCCTGAGGGAAATGAGCAGACTTTGTCAGAGGGATCAAGTCTGAGCTAGCTCAGAGTACAAGATGAGCCCCAGGGCTGTCACCCAGCTCTAAGAGTTTCTGGTAGACCATCAAGGTGGTGCCAGGTGCTGAACCCTGGGAATTACATGGGTCTCTGTCCCCAGGAAGAGGGGCCCCTAGGTCTTTCTTCAGGTGAGGAAGGATTTGTGGGTTTTACTGTGTCCCCTTGTTCCCCAGGCCTTCGCTGGATTCTACTACACCTTCAGCTTCCTGAATCTGACCCGCCAGCAGTCTCTGAGCGTTGTCAACTCCACGGTCCTCTCCTTCTGCAGGAGGAACTGGGCAGAGGTAAGAGCCCTGTGAAGTGCAGCCAGGAGCCTTGTGCTTGTCCTGTTCCAAATCTCTGCCCTTGGAGCACAAGGCCTGCTATTCCCTGGGCTGGGGAGGGTTTCTGAGCATCTCTTTGATTCCCTGTTGCCCTGTGCCCCTGATGCCCCACAGCTGGTGCAGAGCTTCCCGCAGGATAGGAAGTACTTGCACACGTACTGCTCCGTGGCCATTTACATCCTGACGCTGCTGCTGGATGGCTACAAGTTCAACGAGCACACCTGGAGCAACATCCACTTCAGCAGGCAGGTAAACACTTGTGGGCTGCAGAGCAGGGCAGCCTTGTCCCTGCCCTGCACATGCTCAGGAGCAGCATCCCTGGAGTCCTCTGTGCCAGAAATTGTCCCTGTTTCATGGCTGCTCCCCAGGGATCCCAGCAGTTGCCTACCCAGCCCATGTCTCACTTTCTCTGCTGTGAATGTAACTGATTTTAAGGAGATCAGGGAAAAGCAGAGCAGGTTTTGGCCACTTTGGTCTTTGATGCTCTTATCAGAGAGGTGATGGTGGCCCCATGACCACTTTGAACCAGAGTATGGCCTGGCCAGAATATTTCCAGGATAAGAGGAGACAGCCTCAAGTTGGGCCAGGGGAAGCTTAGTTAGGTACTAGGAATTTTTTTTTCATGGAAAGGGTCAGGCATTGGAAGAGGCTGCTGAGGGCAGTGGTGGAGTCACCATCCCTGGAAGCGTTCGAACAACGTGTGTATGTGGCAGTTGAGGACATGGCTTAATGGTGACCATGGTGGTGGTGCTGGGGTCATGGTTGGACTTGATGATCTTAAAGGTCTGTCCTGACCTTACTGACTCTGCAGCCAAATTAGAAGGATTGTGGGGATGGAGGAAAGCCGAGATCCAAAATCATGTGAGGGTCACAGAGGGAAACCTGGATCAGGGCAGTTCATGTTCAGCTGCCCCTTAGCCCTCGGAAGTGGGGACAGGAAAGCTCTTTGTGCAACTGCTGCTGGCAAGGTCAGGTTCACCACAGCCTGGTCCCCATGTGAAATGGTAGCTGGGACAGCTCACAGGAGAGGTGCCCCTCAGCCCCTTGCACCGAAGCTGCTGGTGCCTGGGAGAGGCACTTTTGGATGATGCCCTGTGCTGTCTCCCCTCAGGCAGCAAACACAGACATCGGGTGGACACTGGGCTTCATGCTGAACTTCACCAACATGATCCCTGCCGAGGCTCTGCAGCACGTCAAGGGCCACCAGCCTGGCCTGTGGGCAGGGGCTGTCTCCTTCCTCGTGCTGGCCATCGTGGCAGGCCTGGTGGCCATTTTCCTACACTCTTTCTGGAAAACCAAGTAGCTCCCAGCCTCCTGACTAGAGGCATCCTGTCCACTAAACCAGGCAGGAAAGTGGTGCAGAAGAGGTGGAAAGTGGAGAAGAATGAGGGCATTAGACCCATCTCCATTGCTCAGGAGATCTGACTGGGTCATCTCTGTGAATGTTGAAGATGACAAAGGTGTCTTGATCTCTCTCCAAGAGGAGGACTCCTTTAATCTGACTGCCAAAAGATGACTGAGACTTGCTGGCTGGATGAAGCCAGAAAAATTCAAACCAGAAATAAAATCAGTTTTGTTTTTCAAATACGAATGTCACTGCTCAGCCTAGCACAGTTTCCTTGGCATTCCCAGTCCTGCTGGGCTACTCCCCCAACAGTCCTGGGAAGCAACTGGCACTGGAGAGCTGTGGTGGGCACGTAACTCTGAGCAGAGGGATGACATCATCTGTATCCTGCCCCATGCAAGATGTGCAACATTTCTGTAGTATGTGACAGAATTTCTTCCCAAAGACACTGTCAGCTGTCTTTAAAAATACTGGCATATCTCAGCAGAAAAACACAAGTGGAAGTTGATTTAAGAGTTGCCAACTCTGGCTCAGGGTTTATTTTATATTCAAGTTACACAGCCCAGTTTTGTCAAGACACCAAATCCAGAACAGGTTCCACCTCCAGGCACTTGAGTGTTTTATTTAGATCAGCAGAGCCCAGCCCAGCCCAGCTGCAGGAACTGGACAGGGCTTTCAGTCCTTGCAGCACCAGCCCAGCACTGCACTTCTCAGCTAGCCCTTTCCCCAGAGCCTCCAGAGCTTTCCCAGAGCCCAGAGCTGCTCTGAGCAGTGTGGATTTTCACAACTGCCTCTTCTCTGTGCTCCAAGATCCCACCTTGGACTTAGGGCTTAAGCCAAGTACCCTAAGAATGGTCTGATCCATCGGGTATTTGCTATGAAAGCCTTGAGGTCCTAACTCATGGTGTTATCCCATTAATCCCACTGCAAATGGGTTCCAAAAGCCTTTTGAAAGAGCAGCATCTCTGGCTGGTGGAGATAAGCCAGCGATGCTTATGTCTGTTCCTGAGAGCCTGGGGAACAGGGCTCTGGCCCCTGCTCCCAGCCAGCCACCCTTGGCTTCGGGAGTGAGGCTCAGTGTTCCCAGCCTAAACGTGAGCAACAACGGAGAGGGGATGAAGACTTCCACCCAGGGGAACCTCCTCCCACGCAGAAGAACATCTTCCTACCCCGCAGTCTGAGCTGCCGCATGAACAATTCCCACAGCCAAACACCAGATCCTTCTCCCTGCTCTCTGCTCTGCACAGACACATCTTTGGCAGCGTGAGCATGAGGTAAAAATGCCAGGTCTGGGAACAGGCTGTAGGAAATGCCATCGCTGCTGGAACTGACCCCATGGATCTGTGAGTGGGAGATATCCCCTGTCCAGCTACAGCAGAGCTCCTGGCTGTGCCTGTGCTGGCTGGGGCCCGAATGAGCTGGGACTGGTGTCTCCCACCCCTGGGGGAGCAGTCAGGCAGGAAAAGGCTCTTGTTTGCTATGGGAAGGTAGCACCACAGCTGGTCTGGGTGGCAAAGCATTTGGGGAAGATGCCAGTCTTGCCATTGCAGCGTCCTTCCAGCCAGTCCTTATTCACTGGAAAACATAAAGTAGCAGGAATGAGCCCCTGGTCCATATGAGTGGGGTTAGTGAGAGTTTTCATGGCTGGAATTTAACTCTGGGCAAAACCCAGTGTAAGCCTGTAACTCCTGAGAGTATGAACCTGAGATAGCACAGGAGAGGCCATGTTTTCCCCAGTCCCTCCTTGCAGCAGACTCCAAAAGCCTGCCCCTGCAGAGCTACCTTCAGAGAGGATATCCAGCACATCTCCCTTGCTGAACTCCAGGTCTCCCGGTCCCTGTGCCAGGTAAGAGTGCTGAGCCAGCATCTGGTAGAGAACAGGTCTGCCTGAGTGGGAGTCCGAGTCCTGCAGGAGAAAGGCAGCATGGAGGTTGCAAGGCAAAGCAGAGACTGGAGCCCAGCCCAGCAGAGACGTTGTCCCAGCCCACGTACCTGGCAGCAGAGTGTCAGCCTTCCCTCCGTCAGCTGCTGCCACATCTTCCCTAGATCCTCCTCTCTTGACACCGTCCCCAGCTCTGTGCCATCCGGGAGCCTGTAGCTGCAAGGGTTCATTAATGCTGAGCAAATTGTCTCTTTTAAAGCCAAACTTGGAGGCAAGCCCAGCCTTCTGCCACCCTCAGTCTTCACAGTCCCCTTTTCAGGCCAACTTGTCCCCTTGCACAGTGCCATAGGGCCAACCCGCATGCTCAGCAGGCAGAAATGGCACTGTGGGGAGTGACACTGTCACCTCCTCACACACTAACTTGAGGAAAAGATCTTAAACTCTCCTGACTGCACTGACTGTGTGTCTCCATGGGTGTCACAGTGAGGTAAACCTCACCCCAGGATTTTCTGCCTGACTCCCAGATTGCTCTGCATTGATCCTTGTTACTGCAAAGGCTGAGCTGAGTGGGAGAAAATCCAATATGCAGCAGCTGCATCTTCACAGTTTTTCCTTCTGTTCCCCCTTTTTCTTGACCACAGTACAGTTTTCTAGGAAAGATATTTTAGGCTTCCAAGGCCCATAGAATCACAGAGTCAAAGAATGGTTTGGGTTGGAAGGAACCTTAAAAGTCATTTAGTTCCACCCCTTGCCATGGGCACGGAATCTTTCACTACACCAGGTTGCTCCAAGTCCCTGCCAATCTGGTCTTCAACAGTTCCAGTCCACTGTGAACCTGTGCCAGGGCCTCACCACTCTTACATTAAAGAATTTCTTCCTAATATCCCATCTAACCCTGCCCTCTCTCAGTTCAAAGCCATTTCCCCTTGCCCTGCCACTCCATGCCTTTGTCATAAGTCCCTCTCCAGCCCTCCTTGAGGCCTTTTATGTGCTGGGAGGGATTACAAGAGGAACAGCACGTGCTTCGCCGGGGGATCACGCTGTTGTCCAACCCAAAAGCCACGGTGAGCTTTGCCCTCAAAGCAGACTGTGTGCCCACATCTTTGCAGGATGTGGGGCCTCAGCCCCAGATCAATGTTCTCAGGAGGCCAGAGGCAGTGGGATGCCTGTGTCCTGAGGGGAATGGCTGCTGCCCCATCCCACCCCTCACACAGCCCCCGTACCTGAGCGTGCCGCGCTGCGCCTGCTGAGCGAACCTGTCCCGCAGCAGAGCCCGCAGGGCTGCCAGCGCCGGGGCCTCGCCCGCCCGCAGCACCAGCGAGCACTCGCAGCGCACCTGCAGCACCGCCGGCCGCTCCCGGTCCCTGTCCGTGCCGGGGGCGATCTGTAGGGAGATGTGGGCAGTCAGACAGAGAACCAGAGTATCCTGAGCTGGGAAGGACCCACCAGGATCATCGAGTGCAGCCCCTGGCTCTGCACAGACTCCAACAATGCCACCCTGTGCATCCCTGGCAGTGCTGTCCGAACGCTCCTGGAGCTGTGGCAGCCTCGGGGCCGTGCCCATTCCCTGGGGAGCCTGGGCAGTGCCCAGCACCCTCTGCGGGAAGAACCCATACTGAATATGAAATTCATTGCCTAAGAAGAGCCACGACGGACTCAAACCCAGTTGACAGTATCTGCTCTCAGACCAAGAGAGGTGACACAGACACAAGCCCTCATCTCTGTGCTGCCATGTCACGGTAGAACATCATCAAAATGGGACCTGAATTCCAAAGGGGGAACTCTGGAGTCAAAGCCTGGGATGAAATGTTCCTCCCATGACCCAGGAAACCTGGTTTGGGGTCTGATTTTACAGGTACCTCCTAAACCCAAAATTGTATCAGCAGGACCCCAATTCCTCCAGAGTTTTTCCTTCTGTTCCCCCTTTTTCTGGAGAGAAGCAGCCACATTCCCATGTTGTGCTGCCTTCTGGCTGAACTACAGCTGACAGAATTACCCCAAAAGACCTACAAAGAGGGGTGGCAGAGCTGACCTGCAGCTGGGGGACAGAGGTGGTGTCCCCACAGGGCCACAGGAGTGACTCCAGGGCCATCACACACAGGGCTTGGCAATGACATGGAGGTGCCTCAGAGGCCGTTATCCCACAAGGCAGATTTGAATGAATTGTGCTATCCAGACTGATAGGGACAGAAAATGGGACACAGGAAGAGGGGGAAGGGTCATCAGAGTGTTCAAAGACAACCGCCTCTTGCAAAGTGGGCTGTAAAGCATGTGCACAAGAACTCTGATGTGTTTGGTGCTCCTGGTGCCTTGGAGAGCGGCAACAGGGCAGCCTTGGGCTGTCTCACAAAGTCGGACAACCACAAACTGGGAGGAAAGACCACGTGGGAGCCTCTCTTTAGAATGGAAAAGTGGTCAGAGGAAGGAGGTTTTTTTTCCAGTGATTTGGGAGCAGCTCAGGAATTTTGGAGGACCCAGGCAAGAATCTTGTACTTTTCACAGCCCTGGTCTCCTGAGGCTGTGCCAGCTTCAGCCTGTGGAACACCTCACCTCGGAGTCCATGTGGGAATCATTGGCAGAGGCACTTTCTCCCCGAGCAGGACCTGCAGAACAGAACAGAAGAGAACAGAACAGCCCTGCAGTCAGCAGAGGCTGCAGTGGGGCCACCACCTCCCGACACCCCTAACGAGTGGGGTTTGGGCACAGCTTCACCCCCTGAGGTCCCTGCCCAGGGATTACCTGGTTTCTGCTTCACATGGAGGTGGCTGGGAGGCACCTGGGCAGGGGGAAGGGGAATCCCAGTGCTGATCTTCTGCAACAGAACAACGTCAGAAAGGAGGGAGCACAAAACACAGGAGCCTGGACAAGGCTGGTGTGTGACAGGCTGCAGCCAGCTTCAGATTTGTGGGTGTAACCCCAGGGAGAGCCCCAGGGAGAGCAGCTCATTGATGGGTGGATGAGGTGGAGCACTCAGGCTCTTGTGGGCAGAGGTTTGTGGGACACCCTTGGCCCTCTGCTGGGTTGGTGCTGGAACAGGAGGTTGCTGAGGGCTCTCCCAACCTGGGCTGATTCATGGTGACACATCCATGGAGTAAATGCCCAAGTGTGTGCCAGGGATTCATTTGGAGCAGAAAAAATAATTATAAAAAAACCACAGCAACACCAGAACAACCATGAGCTTGAAAAATCCCTCACAGGAAATGGGGGACTGAACTGTACCTTTCCACAATGGGTTCAGACAGAAAATGATTGGGATAATGTGTGGCTGTGCCTGTGGTGGAGATGGGAGATGAAGTTTTCCCAAGTCAAAGGCGAGGCACATAGCCCCAGGGCAGAAAGCAGGGCCTGTTCAAGGCACTCCTGTCCCACTGCAGCAGATCCACCTGCTCTCCCTGTGCTGGTGAACCAGGACCTGTGAGCTCTCACCACCCACTCCCTGCTGTACCTGCATCCAGCCATCATGGGAGCAGGCTGGATAAACCTGGGCCTCAGGCCCTCAAACTCCTCAGGGAGTTCCAGTGGCTCAACAAGCTCCAATGGGGCAGGAGAGCCAGGGCAGCTACTCCTTTTATCCTTTCCATCAGCCCATGGCAAGTAGGGGATAACAACACCTGGACCAGGCTGAGATACAAACCACTGTGATACAAGCTTGGCTTGTGTCCAAGCCCACAAGTTTTGCTGTAAAGAGATCCAATGTGTGTGTGTATATATATGTATATGTGTGTATATATATATATATGGTATTTTTCCTACTCCTAACTCTTCTGTTGTTCCTTTTCAAGAGCACTTGGTCATCAGTCAATAGCCTCACTGTTTCACACTCTATGTTTCTCTTACAGAGTTGTCCTATCCTGTGAAAATCTTACACATAAATGTCCCACATGTATGTCTTGGTCCCTCCCTCCCTCTGGTTGCAAGGTTGAAAGCTCACCCATTTATCCATCCTCGAGGCAGGCTCCAGGAGAGAGCTCGGGATGCGCAGCTTCTGCAGAGTGACACAGAGCAGAGCAGGGTGAGAGAGGAGCCCAGCGATCCCAGCCCAGCCCCAGCACTGCCTGTCACCCACGGCCACACGAATGTGCCCAGGACAGCATGGGGTCACTCCCAGCCACTCAAGTGCCCTGTGCTCAGAAACCACTGGACAAAATCCAACAATCCTTCTGCACCTTCTCCTGCTGGGAGCAGAGCTGCTGATGGAGTGGCTGCAGTGGAACAGGCCAAACACCCCTCAAATCCCCTGCTCCCAAAACAGATGCTCAGGCAGACAGCAGCATGGATGTCCAGGGATACCAGTCCAGCAGCATTTCTGTGTCTTCTGACAATCACTGTTATTCATTTCAATTGTAATTTTTTTGCTTATGATGCTTTTTTTTTTCTGTCCAGAGTCTATTTTTATTTTTTCTACATTGAATTTCACCTAACACTTCACTGAGCAGTCAACCAGCACATCCAAATACTTGTGTAACTGCTCCCTGTTAGCTCCAGATGCTTCAGGCTCTGCTGAATGGTTTGACTGTCTGTCACAGAACATGGCCAGCTTGAGAAACCAAATATTTCTATCCCTATTTCATTTTCTATCAATTTTCTATCCCTATAGCATATAGGAATGTGCTAAATGCTTATGTCATAGCAGATTCTTTTTAAAAAGTAAAGAAAGAAAACCCTGTTTATTTATACCCAATCTCTAATTCTGTATTTTTACCAATCCTCAGAGCACTGCTTCTCTTCCTCCATCACCTCACTGGTATTATGAAGAATCTTTTGACTTTTTTTGAAAGATAGACAGGTAATATATTCACTGGCTGAACCTATTCCAGGTATACAATGGCTCTTTCAAAGGACTGAACTAGACAGGTGAGAAATGGCTTCTGCCAACAGAAGATTCTCCATGTTGTATCTATCTGTTTTTATTCAGTCTGTTTACACTACAGCTCCTTGGCCTGAGGGAAGATGTCACATTTGCTGGGCTTTAAGTCCTTGGGTCTTCTCTAGAGCCCTTCATAAAACCTGCTTGCACAGCTGAAACCCTGCCCAAACCTTCCCAAGGTTCATTTACCCAAGGTACTACAGATCAAGTAAGCTCCATTAGAGCCGTCAGGTGACAAATCCTGCTCTAAATGGTGGTCTGTGCTGAGGTCTGCTATCCAACAACTCCACAATAGGATCCTCTGTGGCGCAGAGCCCAAAAGACTGTGGAACTACAGAGATGAATGGCAGAGGCTGTTGAGAGCCAAGGGTCAGGAAATCTGGGATGTGTGAAAGGAGCTTTGCTGGGTGGGCCCGAGGACTGTGCTCAGGGGGCTGCAGCCAAGTGCTGCCCTCGGGGGCTGTGTCCCTCACCTGCCCATCGTGGATGGCCGTGGCCCAGCTGTCAGATGCTCTGCTCAGCACAAACACCAGGCTCCCGGCCATCACCTTCAACCCCGCCGGCTCCTCGGGGCAGTACTGCGACACAACTCGGTGGTACCCAGATTCAGCATCCCTGTGGAGAGAGGAGAGCACTGCATATTGGTGCTGATGGCTCTGAGCCACCACACTGCCCCAGCCCCAACTGGCACAGGCTGTAAGCTGAGGGTGCTGGGAAATCATGGTTTCCATTGCTGCTCTTTGGTCCAACTGGGAACAAAAGGGGCTTGGAAAACACTGCTTTGCCAAATGCAGCTGCATTTTCATTGCACGGATGAACATTGTCAAGATCAAAACAATTATCCAACTCAGCCCTGAAGTACTGCTTGCACAATATCACCAAAACAAATCACTTTCTTAGGGTTTGAACATGATTTTGGCTCAGGACAATAAGTATTTGGAAATGTCCATTAAGATGGGGCAGCTGAGCATTCTCTGCCACAGACCTGGGCAGGCCCCACAACCTCTCTCGGCTTCCATTCCCCAGCCATGGCATGACCCATGCCTGTCTCCCAAGACTATTGAATCAAGTCCTGCAAATTGCCCAGAGACTCTTGCAAAAAGATGCCAGGGACCTGCAGTGTCCTTTGCAGCCACAGAAGCCTTTGTGTGCTTGTCATTGACTCCACCCCTGGTGAGAAGTGGGTGTGGATCTCTCGGAGTCTTCACACAAAGACACCGGAGAACAAAAGACTTTCCAAATAGAAGTAGTGAGAGAAGGGTTAGACCAAGGCGGGACTGAACACTCACCGCAGAGCATCAGCACTGGGTTCATAAAAGCCCTGTTTCTGTGGGAGAAACAACAGCATCTATTTATAACAGTGCCTCCTACAGCAGCAGTGCCACCTTATCTCCTGACTGTGCTATTTTGTCTTCACTCTTGGCCCCATTTGTCACTCTGCACCACCCAGAAAGGAGTCTGCTGCTCCACACCTTACCAGGATGTACCTTCTCTTTCTTCCCCTCCCTCTTTATCTCATCAGGAAGTAACAAATCTCTTCCCCCTCCCCTGGTTCCAAGGAACTCCCAACACAGTGCAAGGCAGTGCTCACACTGACACATTTACTGAAGTGATGAGCAAAGACACGTGGAGCACAGCAAAGCACTGCTGTTTCGACATGGTTAAGAGTCAAAAATGCATCTTTAAAGGGCTGGAGATTCCCATCACTGAGTCCCTTCCAGGCAATGCTGAGCCTGCCTCTGGACACCCCCATGGATCCAGGCTGATACTGCACTGGATTTTTCAACAGTCCACTCTTCCCTGATGGTGTTTGGACCTGAGCCCCTTTGTGGAGCTCCATGACAGCTCTATGTCTCCTTTCACATCTCTGCCCTGCTCACCTGAGGCCTGAGAGGCTCAAAGCCAATGTACTCATCGTTGGGAATGATGGACGAGATCACCTGTCAGAGAAGAGAGCAATGAGTGAATCTAGGCTGGATGAAGAGACCCAAACTCCATCCAAGATTATCTGCTCAGAACTGTTTCCTTCTGGCATCCCAAGGTCAGGCATAATGTAGAGCTGTGCACACAGTGGGAGAGGCAGAGCTGGATTCCCAAGACATCTTCAACCATTTGTGTCCCAGTTTTTTTAGCCTTTCCAAGGTTTCTTTAAAAGTATGGGAATTTATTACTTTCCCTTTCCTTTATTCGTTTTAGAGCTCTCTCTGCTGACTGCACTGGTCACAGAAGGGGCCAGAGAAATTCTCTGCTGCCTTGTGTTAGGGGATGTGACAAAGCATTTGTCCCCCAAGTGCCCACCTGTCCCACTGGGAATGCAGGACTGAGCAGCAGCTTGCTCGGAGAATGTGCTCCTCTTCAGAACATCCCTGCTAGCAAAACGGCAGACATGGATTCCCAGAGTACCTGCTCAGCCCTTTCAAAGTGACCAAGATTGGGAGAGTTTTTTAGTGCCAAAGTACATTTTCGGATAAAAGAGGTGGTAATCCTAACAAATTTTGGCTTCTGTGTCCCAGCTGCCTGGACTGGCTACAAGCGCTGACCATCCTGCTCTGGGTCCCCCCACAGCTCTGCTCTCAGGAGATGGCAGAGGTGGGATTTTTTCTGGTGCTGTTAATCTTGACAATTACGTGCCTGTTACCTTGGGTTTGCCCAGGAAATCTTTTGAATCCAGCTCTTCAACTTCCTGCTTTCGTGGTCTGAAAAGTTCCCCCAGAGGAACCAGCATGGGCTCTAAAAGCAGGCGGTCCTGGGATGGGGAAAGCAGGTAAGGAAAAAGCAATTAATTCATATTGAATGAAACATTAGAGCAGTGAAAAGCAAATACAGCTTCTCTAGGTGTGCAATAGCAGCTCCAGGAAGACACGGGGGCAAAAAGTATGGCTGTGAACTCAACAAAGGCCACTCAGGCTCCACAAAAGCATGAGCAAACTGAGAGCTCAGCAGCCCCTCCCGAGTGGGGAGTCAAGGACTGACTGTTGGCATGGGGTGGGTGGAAAGGTTCATTAAACAAATCTTCTAAACAGCTTTTCTGTTTGACTTCAAATGTTTTCTCTGTTCACCCACTGAGTAGCATGCTAATAGTAAATATAAATAATACACTGATGTAAAGAACAAATGTGATACTATATGATCAGATTAAAAACAAAGTATGAATCTCTTATAAAGTGTGAAGGTAGCAAACTAATAAACACTCCAGGAAGAGAAAATCAGAGATCTGCAAATGTTTCCTTATCATAAAGAAGTCTAACAGGAAACTATTACTTAGAAGCAGACCTAGAAACACTTTCACACCCTACTTAAGCTCTGAAAGCATTAATATCTAAGCTGCCACCAATTGTTCCTGAGGCCAAAGGGACTCAAAAAAAGTCAGCCAATGCCATGAGGAGGGACACTCTCCAGACCTGTGCTTGTAAGGGTTCTGCATTTGAAACACTGTACAAGGCAACTGGTTTTATAGGACAAGAACAAATAGAACTGAGCTCCTGAACATTAGGGACTGGGAAACAATGTCCCCAGCCTCAGAGGTCATCCCAAAATTCTCCACTATGGTGTTTCTGGGCAGTGAAACACCTGGGGGTGATGAAATTCCTCAGTTACCTGCAGCACTGGTTTGGCAGAGCATCGTGTGCAAATGGCTTAGACTGTGTTAGCAGGTGACCAAGCAGGTGGAGAGATGGCAGGAACAGGCAGGTGTGAGGGACACTCAAACATTCCTTAACTGAAGCCCCATGCACACACCCAGGCACTCACAGAGGTGGCCTTACCTGCACCCGCTCAAGGGCCAGGTCCAGGATTGCTGTTCTTCTCTCAGGTCTCCACACAACAGCCTTCTCTAGCGTGACCCTGGCCTCCTGCCACTGCTGCAGGTGGCACTGCACTGCTGCAGTGCTGTACAGCACCTGGAGTGGGCACAGGGAAGGCACTCAGAGGGCTGGCACCAAGAGACACCCAACACATCCTTCTGAACCCAGCCGAGAAACAGGGACCAGGCACTGAAATGCCACAAAAGCAGCAGCAGAAGGGGAACTCTGAGCAGCACAGCTGGGAAAACTTCACAATAAGAAAGGAAAACCATAAAAGCTTGAGTGTGCTGGAGCTGCTGGGCAAGGTGAGGAGAGACTTGGGGACACAAGGTGAAGACTCTGGTACCACTGAGTTTAAATCTGATCCTTCCTGCTTCTGAAACGCCGGGAAGCTTTTCTTGGGTTTCTTTCTGCATGCAACTAGGTAATGATTTTTGTAATTCTGACTCCCTGTCACTGCAAAATAACTTAACTGAAACGATTTCATGTTGTAGTGGGCTGTGAATGTGCAATTTGTCAGCTGTAGCTTGTCACCCTTCAGCAGCATGTCAGCCTGTTCCTGGGGAAGTGCAGGCTGTGGGAGTGTTGCAGACAGGGTGTTAAGGAGCTGTGGTCTATATTAGGAGTAGGAGAGCTCTCCCTGTCACTGGCCAGCACTCCGTATGTGGGAGAGCTGCTGGGCCACAGGCAGAGCGCTGTCAGACAGCTCCTTATCTCCTGTGATAGGGTTATCAGCTGTGAATTGAGGTGTGTATCTGGCTGCACTCCCTGCTCAGGACAGGGCTGGAGCATATAGGATACTTTTCCTTTACTCCTTAATCATGGCAGTAGAAGACTCTGGGGGTGTGGGTAATGGCAACCCTGAACATATACAGAACTGCAGGGATGGGCCCTCTTGGAGAGGCAAGGCAGCAGTTCTCACTCGCTCAGGAGTGTTACAGCCTTGCAAGAGGCAAATATTTCTGGGTTTTCAAACCATGCATGTATCTCCCATGAGAAGATCAGCTGCAGCATGTGAGAGGCCATGCATGGGGAAAGCTGATGGCGCAATTCTGCTGAAGGAAGATTTTTATGCACTTTGAAAAATGAGCTCCAAGTAAGTGAGGGGTTGTGTGTTCACATGAGGAAGGGCACCAGCCTCTTTGGGACAGTCCTGAGCCCTGCCCCTGTCCAAGGGAGCCTCTCATTTCTGAAGAGTGAGCTCAGAGTAGGCAGCGCTGCGGCACTGAAGCTGTTAAAGCCAGGGAGGTGTGGGTAATACCACAGATGCCAAGGATAGCTTCCTCCTGCCAGGTATAAGGTGCATGAAAATTGCCTGAGATGCTTGACTGGAGTTACACAATGACTCCCCACTCCCACGGAAGTAAGGAGTTAAATCCTCTTTCCTGTATCTGCTTTTTAATCCGTGCGTGTGGACTCAGAGAAAACAAAATGAACCCTTCCAGTAAAGGACAGTTTCTAGGAATCTTTTACATTCCAAATACTAAAAAAATTTACGATCAGTTCAGACCTTGAGCTTCCTTGAACAGGATGTGGCAAGTTGGCTCTGTGTGACAGTAAGAGGTGCAGAATGAAGAGTTACAGAGGCAAACACAGCCTGAGCACAGGGCGTAAATTCAGGCACAGAGGGAATAGTAAGATCAGTTGCTGCAGTTGGAAAGAGGTTTCATGCACCTGAATTTCCTAGAGTCTGCATTATGAATCAGCTCTGTTCTCATCTGTCAATGTTTCAACCTCTTTTGGCTCTTAGAGCTGAGGAGTTCACTAAACTTACATGTGTATTTACATTTAAATATCACACAGAATCCCAGGATGGTTTGGGTTGGGAAAGACCTTAAAGCTCCCAGTTCCAACCCCTGCCACGGGCAGGGACACCTTCCATAGACCAGGCTGTTCCAAGCCCTGTCCAGCCTGGCCTGGAACACTTCCAGGGATGGGGCAGCCACCACTTTGTCTGCATTTAGAGAAAATAAAAACGCCTCAATATACAAGTTCCTGTGCTCCTGCTGTGAACAATTTTACTTTTCAGATGGCATCATTTGCTAAACTTTCCAGAAATGATGTTGTTTTTTGAGTTTTATGATTAAGTTACTTAAAGTACAAGCAGAATTTTTTTACAGTCCTAATGTACTTTCTTGAAAAAGTCTTGGGTCACTAATGCCTGCTACTGACACCCCCAACAGCAGGGAAGGGTTGTGGGCCCAGGCTGATTCTTACCTCCCAGGCATAGAGGATGTGCCTCAGCCCCAGCTGCTTGTAATCGATGAAGGCATTTTGTCTTAGGTGACTGAAGGCCATGTGATAGTCAGAGAGAGCTTCTTCATACCTGCAATGCAGAGATGACACAAGAAACTGAGACAAAAAGCTGGAGACTGTTTAAGAAGTTCAAAAATCATGCTGGCAAATAACGTGTCTTCTGCTCTGCAGCCTGTGCGAGGAGAGCTGCATCAGAGATCTTTGTCAGGAACAAAGACCATCCACTGCTGTGAGCTCCTTGCCTGTCCCAGCACATCTCAGGAGGATTGAAGGCTCAGAACTCAGCTGATGGGGAGCAGGGAAGGCACACACATGGTCAGAGCACCAAAATTTAGAAATTTAAAATTTAGAACCTCAAAATTCGGAAATTTAGAGAACCTCTGAGGATAAAGAGGGAATTAGTCTGAATTTACAGCAGCTATGCAACTGAAATCCAAGCCGGTGCCCACTGAGGCTGCAGGTGATGAAAGGAACGGTCCAGGAAGGGCTGTGCAGTGGGCACCCGACCAAGAGAAGGTACCCAGGTAGGTGTGAGAGTGCATGGGAGCAGCTTCTGATGAGGAAAGGAGTCCTGAGGTGCTGATGGCCATCAGCTCTTTGGGCAGGAGACAGCTGCCAGCTGTGCTGCCCCTGCAGTGAGTGCATTTGGGGCATGTTTGCTCTGCTTCTGCTGCCTGTGGAGCAGCTCCAGTGAGCCCTGCCTGGGGCTCCACCAGCCCCGGGCACAGGCACTTGAGAAGCCACAACTGCTTACTTTAACTCCCTCCCAGAAACAAAGACAGGCATTTTGTGGAAATTAAGGTCTGGAAAATATGGGCAAAACAACAGGAAAGAAAAAACTGAACTTAAAGGTGAGACAAGATCTGAAAAATACTTCACCCACCTCCCTGAGGAGGATGTCACTGTGATTTAACTGTGGAAACAATGAGTAATCAATCCCATGACACTTCTGGAGAAATCTCAGTATTTTATCAGCGAGACTGAGATCAAGCCCCCAAAATCTGCTGTCAGGAGAGTGGGCAGACTGCGTTTTTAGGAAGACCAGACTCAGGTGTGTCATGTGAAGACACACCAAGGAGCCCAATTACACTTCTTTAATTCTCAAAGAAAATCTGAATGGCAACAAGACATTGTGGCAGCCCTGAACCCAGGAGTCTCTGCGTGTATGGGACAGCAATGTCATGTGCCAGCCACCCCTGGAGCCCCAGAGATGTGCAGCTCTTATCAGAGATAAGACTTGCTGAGTTGTGACAGGGTTTCCAAGGCCAAAACAGACCCTGCAAACCCTGTAAGGTTGTCAGAAGAAGTAAGTTTTGGAATCAAAGAATCATTTAGGTTTAGGAATAAAGCATGACTGAAAGGAGAGAACCAAAGACTGTACTGGCTGTGCACCACACTCACATTTCCAGCTGCAGGTGGACAAACCCTCTCTGGAAGTAGCCCACGGCCAGGGAGTTGTCCTTTGCAATGGTTTTATCGAATGCCTGAGGAGAAAAACACAGGAATATCCCAAGGATCAGCTGGGATCTGTCCTGTCAGTGCCTGGGCACATGGACCCACCAGCCATGTCCCATCTGCCCTCACAGAGGCAGTGCCTGGGCTCCTGCCCAGCTCCGAGGAGCCGGACACAGCTCCTGGTCATCCTTCAGGTCTTGGCTCTGTGTGAGCTGAGCTTCAGTTTTTCACCCCTCTTTGCTACAATGGGCTGGACATACATGAGCTGCATTGGCCATCTGGCTTCTTAAAATGGGAAAGATGTGCAGTTTGGTGCAGGGTTTGCTACGACAGTGAGAGCAGTGTGACCAGCCAGGCTGGGGGAGGCCGAGGTGAGGAGCAATGAAATGGTGAGAGGGAGAAAGCGGCAGGGCTTCCCACAATGGCGTCTAAGTCAGTACCTGTGGTTCGGTGTCACAGCTAAGTACAGGTGAGTATGGCAGAGCTGGCAGCAGCTCGTGGCTCAAAGTGACTGTGCTGGGAGAGCTGAGCGTCCTCCTGAGACAGGAGGAAGGGTGTGCTCCCACCCTTATCCCTGCAGACACCACAGGAGATAGCAACTCCTGAGAGCCCAGACTTCCCTGTCTCTGCCCAGACCGGGGCAGCACCGCAGGGTGAGGATGTGTCTCTGTGGCCCCACACACACCCTGCTGGAACCTCCTGCCTTACCGGCCATAAATGAAATAACAACCAACCAGCCGTTGGTCTACACGGAAGTAGAGCTGAGCTTCTTCCCAGGCACCACCTTTGACTGGGGCTGAGAAGGCTCTCCTGGGCACCACTGCCAGGTGCTCACTGTGTCCCAAACAGCCACAGCCCTGCCCAGGGCTCCACAGCTCTGCCCCAGCCCCTCCAGCACAGCCTCAGCTCTTCTTCATGCTTAAGGAAAGGTTTATCTGCATCTCCTCATGGAGACAGACAGATGGAGGGTGTGCAGACATGCCAGGTGCTGTCACAAAAAGGCTTTTCCTCAGGGCACCTTCTTTCCCTTCCCAAGGGCAGTGGTTTTCCAGCACAGCAGCTTTGTTCTGGCAGTCTCAACCACCAAACAGCATATTTGTACTTTCAATATACACCCATCTCATGTCTAAATCTAGATTTAGTTATTGGAACAGCTATTGGACAATCTTTTTCCTGCTTCGTTTTAAAGCTACAATACATTTTAAATTTATTGTGCATGTCCAGTGGGTTGAGGTCTTCACTTCGAATCAGGCAGCCTGAGCTTTAGAGGTGTAGTTTTCACATGATAATAAGCTAAGTTCACCTAAAGTACATGATTTTAACTGATTTAGCTTAAGCAAAACTTCAGGTACATTGCCAGATGCAGTTTCTAATACCTAATTTAAGTATTCTCTGTCACTATTATCTTGTTTCAAAACGATCCTGCAACACTTTGAAGTTTCCTACTCATCTGGGTTTTTATAATATTAACAGAATCATGGAGTCACAGGATCATTAAAGTTGGGAAAGGCCTCAGAGAGTGAGTCCAGCTGTTCACCCAGCACCGCTAAACCATGTTCTCTACTGCCACATTCAGTTTTTTAACTTCAACCTTTTTCACTTTTCTACTTCTCACTCTTGTGATAAATGAGTGAGTGATAAATGCTGGCTTTCGCATATTTGAATTTAACATTTACAAGTGATGTGTACTGTAAAAAAAAATAATGTTAAGGTAAAATATAATTAAGTAGAAACATGGTTAGGGTAAATTGTAACTCCGAGATAGCTGTAATATGTTAGAAAATGTAGTAATGAATACATGATAATAAATGTCTTTTAAGTTGATAAAACACAGAGCCAGGGATCAAGACATCCTAAAGAAACAAAGAAGTTAACTGCTGGCATCCCAGGAAATCTGTTATCTCGACTCACACCTCCCAAAAGGAACTGTCACCTACAAATTAAGTTGAAACATAGACGGGAGGATTTTTGCCTTCAGTTCTGAGGCAATCCAGAGGATCCGAGACTCCAAGATAGGCACCGCGCTGGCAGAAGGGGGCAAGGATCGGAGGGGGGGAGTTGAGTGAAGTGTAAATCACCTTTGAGGCTTAATGAATATGTAACAGTTAAAGAAAGTACTTAAGTTCACTGTACAATGGATGGGTGTGCCTCTGGCAAAATTGCCAAGCACCCAGCGCTGTTTTGCCTTTGCTCTATTAATAAATGCTCAATATTATACAGTTAAAATTTCGGCCCCTGAATTCATTTATAACAACTCTGCTAAATCTTTTCCTTAAACCATTCTTTCTTCAACATCCCCGCTTGCTTTCCCGCTGGACAAGCAGGACACGAAAGGCTGGATTTTAAATCCTAGTTTCAGCATCATTCCCCCGAGCCGGGCACGGGGCAGCCGAGCCGCCCCTGCCCGCTCCCCCCGGGCTGTCCCGGCCCGCTCACCCTCAGGGCCGCCTCGGGCCGCCCGGCCAGCAGCTGCACGCAGCCCATGTTGAAGCAGATCCTGGCCGGCGGCTCCGCGATGCCGCCGAAGGTCTCCAGGGCAGCGTCCCAGTGCCCGCGGTCCGCAGCCCGCACGGCCTCGTGCCAGCGCCGCACCAGCTCCCGGTACGCCATGGACAACACCGGAGCCTCACCTGCCGGGCGGGGAGTGCCGAGCGCCCAGCGCGGCCACCTCTGCCCGCCACGCTCCTCCCCTGGGCGGCGGCCGGAGACACACACCGGCAGGGGCGGGGAGGGGGACATGGACCCCGGGACGGGACACGGAGCCCGCAATGGGACAGAGACGCGGGAAGGGGGGGACACGCACCCCGGGGGGACACACGGAGCCCGGGAGGACACACGGAGCCCGGCGGGACACACGGAGCCCGGGGGGACACTCGGAGCCCGGGAGGCGGCGGGACCCGGCGGGGCACACCGGTGAGGGCGGCGGCCACACCTGAGCGGGCAGCGGGGAGATGCTCCTCGCTGAGGGCACCCCAGGGCACCTTACCAGCCGCCAGAAGCGAGCCCGCGGCCGGCGCTGCCGCAGCCAAAATGCCGCTTTGGAAGCTTATTTGAGTAAAATATTTAATCTGAATTTAATATGAAGAAAACAGTAAATATTCTCCCGGCCACCCAGGAATGCGCGTTAACTACAGTAAGTACGGTAAGCGGAAGGGCCGCGTGCTCCTGTAAGTACGGTAGAGCCCCGCCCCGCCCCCCGGGCTCACGCGCTGCCGCGGGCGACATCGCCCCCTGCCGGCGCTGCGCGTCGGTGCCCCGGAACAGGAGACCGACGGGGGCGCGGCGCTGTGCACGAGACGTTCCGGAGCTGCACGGCACGGCGGGGAAGGCTTTGAGCGCCGGACCCCGCCTGAGGGCGCTTCCGGCCGGTGGCAGGTGAGTGCCGGAGGCGGCTCCGAGCGGGCCCGGGCGGGGCCGGGGGCGGCCACCCGGGGAGGGGAGGGGTTGCCGTGCAGAGAGCCGGCCCGGCCCGGGGAGCTGGCCCCGCGCCCTGTGCAGGAGCCCGGACCGGCGCAGCGGACGTTGAGCCTTGGACCGAGAGGAGCGGCGNGCGGGGCCGCTCCGGGTGTACGCACGGCGCGCCGAAATAAAGCCACGAAGCGTCTCCGGGCCTGCCGGCTGTGCCGCGGGGAGGCTCCGGCGGCCGTGTG
>VZRL01006289.1:0-11362 GCA_013397895.1 Origma solitaria | reverse complement strand
GCGGGCCGGACAGAGCAGGGTCATAATTACAGGTGATTGCACACCTTTCAGCTCCGCGGAGCGGCGGGACGGAATTACAGGAGTTACGCGTGCTTGAGCGAGTTAATTACAGTTTAACAAACGAAAGAAATCCGTGGCAGTCCCACACCAGGCAGCGGTGGAAGTGGTGGGTTTCAGTTTTAATCAAACGGCTTGGGCTCTCTGCCACTGATTATAATGTTGTGGAGAATGGGGAAGAAGAGTCAGTGGGATTGGGAGCACCACGACTATTGGCCACACATGGAAAGATAAATGTGTTTTAGGAAAAGAAAGATAGTTTGTTAACGTGATGTCAGCAGGAATGGAATAAAATGAGCAGGTAGAACTCTATATGATTAGCTGCTGCAGATACAATGAGTGTAGAGATTGAAGGCTAAACCACATGTGCTTGGAAAAGAGATCCCCTCACTGGGCTTCCTTCTTGGAAAAGGATTTCAGCATCTGGCTAAGTCAACTGATGAATACTTAGTATTACAAGCTTGCATTTGTGAGGAACTGAACTCTAGTGCAACCTGACAAGTTAATTAAAAGGGGTGGTGTTGTGATGCAAAGTTTAAGAATGACCTT
Organism: Origma solitaria; assembly: GCA_013397895.1. Classification (NCBI taxonomy): domain Eukaryota; kingdom Metazoa; phylum Chordata; class Aves; order Passeriformes; family Acanthizidae; genus Origma; species Origma solitaria. The sequence goes on along the minus strand of VZRL01006289.1, from coordinate 10,756 downwards.
AGGACAGCTCCTGCCTCAGTTGTTAAATGGAAGCCATAGATGAGTGGGAGTCAGCTGCTCCACTTCCCATATCCTTGTTCAATCACTGGCTGAGCCCAAAGCGGGTTTGTAACCTTTGCTGTTCGAGGTCCCTGCTGACAGAGAGGGAAGATGGGCAGTGACAAGGTGTTGCTGCTGTGGCCTGGCCTGACCTGTCTGGTTGGGCCATTCCAAGTGGCAGGAGGATGTTGATAGTATGTGAAGTCTGGAGCTCATGACAGCTTCCCACCACAATGACTGGTGGGAGGTAGAGGGGGACTGGCAGGACACAAGTGCACCAGTGGCACAATCTGAACTTCACTGGTGGGGGAAGAGTTGATTGTTCTTGAGGTTTTTAGTTTTTCTAAAGAAAATCAAGCTGTAATGATCATGTGTGTGCATGTGGTTAGAACGGGCTACCAGAGCATCTCTGGTTACAGGAGCTCTCCCATGAGATATAAAAATACTGGGGAGTTCAGAGCAGACCACAAAAATGCTCCAGTTCTGGAAAACAAGCGCTGAATAAGCTCAGTTTTTTCAGGCACATTCAAGAGAAGGAGAGTTCAGGAGTGACTCAGCCACTCTGGAAATCCATGCCTATGGGAAGTTATCCCACAGCTGGGTCCTGTCAGCCTTTCCAACAACAGCATAATGGCGTCTGGTAACTGAGAGAGCTACACAAATTCTTCAAAATGTGACCCAATTTCCTAGCAGTGATGGTGGTTAATTACATGGTTCAGGAAGAGGGAAAGGCTTGCCAGTGTTTGGAGCTCCTCAGTTGAATGATCACAACATTGAAAGTGTGTTCAGAGCAGACTCTGGGACAGGTCGCTGGAGCCAGATTGGGCCAGGGCTTTGGAGAACTGGGGAGATGATCACTGAGGCACCTCCTGGGCTGCATAAATAGCAGTGGGTTCATTTAATGTTGCTGAAACTCTAAATAAAGACAAATTTAAGAAATCTTATGCTTTTGGATGAAGCTCTGCTTCAAGGGGGAGCTCCACAGGCTGTTCTGCTAGAAGAACATTAGATTAAGGGGATGCATCTGTTCCTCCAGTGTTTAAATTATCAGAGTTTGGTCACAAAGAGCAGGCGCTGAGGTGGGCAAAGAGTTGTGCTACACCAGTGCAGGGAATCCCCTCCCACATTTACTCTTTTCCCCATAGTTTCGCAGTTGATCCAGATGGGAGTTCCCAGCAAAGGCTTCTTTGTTAAGACACTATGAGAGCTTTTTGCCCTCAGTAAAAGCAGTTTTCCTGCTGGAACTTTCTGCTGTCATTGTTGACCTCCTCAGATTCTTGTAAAGGGATTTTGGGATGTTTGTCTCAGTCACAGAATGGTTTGGTTTGGAAGGGAGCTGTAAAGCCCATCTATTCCAACCCTCTGCAGTGAGCAGGGCCATCTCCAACTGGATCAGACTCCATGTATTGTTTCAGCAGGATGAGGGTGCTTCCAGGCTAGGAGGATTTATAAAAGGGTCAACTAAAGGATCGACTGACTCACTCTGAAATTATTACTTTTTAGTTGAAATAACAAATCTCTCTTTGCTCCCACGAGCAGTAAAACTGCCTCTTGCACAGCACTGTGCATTTTGGTGCGCTCCAAGGGCTCTCTGCCTCCCTAGTTTTACATGGAAACAGACACCTGCCTATGGCTAGGGGACAGCCTTTGGCACAACCATCACTGATAGCCATCACTTCTGATTCCATGTGTTTTCTCACAGTATGTGCAAGCAGTAGGGCAGGAGTAATCAAATTTTAACATTTGGAGCAGAACCAGCAAAATGCATCTTCTGGAATGTAAATACTCCATCAGAAAAGCTGTCTGGAGTTTCCAAGGCAACAGTGCTGCCTGGTAGAAATCCTGAGACTCACCTGCTCACAGTTTTGGTGGTAGTTACAGTTCAGCAGTGGCAGAAAACTCATCTCTTTGTTGGGAACACGCTGCTCACACAAAACTCCATCACATCGGTGTGCAGGGCACAGAGCAGACACTCAGGAGGACTAAACTGAACACTTCAAATTTCTTCTTTCCATGGCAAACAGGAATTGGCAAAGCTGGAACCAGTATAATTTCTGTGATTCTCCAAGGGCATTTTGAAAGAGGTGAGAGGCAGCAGGGAGTGCTCCCTGAGTTCTCAGCTCTTTGTTGGCAGAGGGATTGTCATGCAGAGGTAGATGCCAGTTCACAGAGGCTCAGGTCTGTGCATTTATATATATTTATGCTCCTGTGAGTAAATAATTTACTCAAACATGAGTTAAATAACTTGCTAATGTGTGAAGGGATGTAACCTGAGAGTAGAGGGAATGACATAGCGTACCTCTGGGCTAATGACAGAGACATTTTATTGGAATTAAGAGTATTCTTCTGAACAAGGTTCTAGTAATTTAATTCAGAAGCTAATTACTGAGTCTGTGTAATATGCTTTTAAATAAAAATTTTTTTTGTAGCTCTCTGAGGATTCTTGGTGCTCTGACAGCTTCCTCAAGCAGCTCCCTTGGTAACCAGGGGCACTGGAGGGAGGGCTGCTCACAGAGGAACTGAGGAACAGAAATACATGAACAGAAACAGGTGATGTGCTAAGGGCTGAACATCCTGCAGGTTCACACATTCATCTTTAATGGAAGGAATGTGTAATAAATTAATACAGTGTTGGAGGAACTGGTAGATGTCAGTGATAAAAGTCTGAAACAATGAAGAATGAAAGAAGGGGCTGTGTATGTATGGGATATCAAAAGTCTGGAAAGCTGTTTTCCCAGAGGATAAAAAATGGTTTTCTTAGGGAATCCAGGCAAAGGTTTGGTGTTACAAGGTGACCAAATGGCATTAACTTGGGCCTGGCAGGTGAGAGTCTTGTCCAGGTGTTTGAGGTCAGGAGCAAGGGTGTCCTTTTCCCAGCTGTGCTAACTGCCTTCTGGGAGACCTGGGCCAAACACTGCTTTATGGGCTGCTGGTAAAAATCAGGCAATAAACCCTGCTTATGTCATTAACAACTTATTTAGTCTCAGCTTTGCCACTCGCTTGGGCTGTTGCTTTGGGCACAGCCCTTGGTGTTGGCTCTAACCTGTTTGAGGGTTGAGGCAATTGCTACTGTCAAAGACATTTCTAAAGCAGAAAAAAACTTCATGTGTTGCTAATTCTTACAGAATAATCCTCCTTGCAGTTTCTTCTGCAGGGAATAGATGGGCAATGAAGGTAGAGAAGGATGAAGTGTGTTGGAATCTGATCAGACCAGAAACAGTTAAAAATCCTTCAACTTCTGTCTGATCACCTGTAAAACATGAGAGCTCTGTTGCCTTCTCTGACCAGTATCCCATGGGCAAGGTTGTGTATTCCTTGTACTTACCACACTGTGAATCATGAAGAAGGAATTTGCTAATGAAGAAAAAGTAGATATAAATAATGAAAGAATTAAGAAAAGGAAAAAAAATCTAATTTATGTTGTATGAACACTTGAACAGTAACAGCACTGAAACCTATTTTGAACTGACATACCAGGAGTGGTTCCTATTGCTGTTGTGCTCTGGAGCTGCTGTTCCTGCAGGCCATACTTACCCCTCCTCATCGTGGTAGTGGCTGACGTAAAAAATGCATCAAAGCCATTTTTTTCTGTCTCAATATAGCAGCCAAATTCTCTGCCCAGGGCTTGAGTCCATCTCTGAGTCTGTTTGGGAGAGCAAAGCTGCAGGTGTGCCTGTACAGGTGAGCAACTCCTGTGCAGGTTGCTGAGCTGAGTGTTGCTGGGATCCTTGTCACATGTTACTGAGCCAGAGCAGGAGAGACTCAAGCTCTACATGGATTTCCTGCATTTAAATAATTGCCTTTTTATTACATCTCCAGCTCTGCCAAGGATATGGTCACACTTGTTAGGTCTAAATGTGTGGCTGCTGTCATTTTAGACTCCTTTGATTAATGTAACACTTTTTATTGCTCATTCCATGGCTAGTGATATCCACAGAATGTGATGTATTCTTGACTGTTACTCATCTTGCCTTCAAAAACAGAGTACCTTATAAGAGGTTACCCTTACAGCTCTGCACACAACTGTGGTTCACTTACTCATTTCAGAGGTTAATTTGCTCTTGAATTTTTCCACACTTTTTATTCTGTGCTGAATAGGATGCAGCTCCGGTTCAAAAGAGACTTCCTGATCATTTTTTATTTTATACCAATTCACTGAGCCTTGTTTGGGTTACATGGTCATGAAAGAAAAGTATCTTTGTAATGTCAAACTCTGCCTGAACCTCCTCAAGGAATAAGCTGTTATGTCAGGAAAAGAGTTGGCTGGAATGTAGCAGTGCTGTGAGGAATGTTTGAACACGTAAGAGTGCACAGGAGGGACTCAGCACTGATTGGGAAACCCTGGCTCTATCAAACTGCTCCATGTGGGTTTCTTGGGTTATACAACTGTCTGTATGTTTTTGGAAAATATCCCCTGAGGACTAAAATCTCTCACTGTTAGAAGCTGAAAGAAAAGGAGTTTGGCTGTTTGAGAAAGGCAGTGCAATTGTGCTGTACGGGCTTAAGCTGCAGTTTCAGCCAGAGGTTTTTGTTACCTGTGCAGCTGAGGGTGTTGTTGTCTGGGCCTGTTTATGAGAAGTGGCGGCCACTGCACCATTCCACGCATGGAGTGGAGCTTCCCTGGAGGTGCTGTGCTTGTTGAAGTGGATAATCTGTGTGGGTCAGGATGTTGGTTCCCTCAATGGTTCATCACACTGGTTTGGTGTTTTTAGTCGTTGGTGACCCAGATACAATCACAGAATCCCCTGAGCTGGAAGGGAATCACCAGGATCATTGAGTCCAACTCCTGCCCTGGGCCCAACAATCCCAACCTGTTCATCCCTAAGAGCATTGTCCAAATGCTCCTGGAGCTCTGGCAGCCTTGGGGCCGTGCCCATTCCCTGGGGAGCCTGAGCAGTGCCCAGCACCCTCTGGGGGAAGAACCTTTTCTTGATATCCAACCGACACCTGCCCTGACACAGCTCCAGCCATTCCCTCAGGTCCTGTGCCTGGTCACAGAGAGCAGAGGTCAAAGCTGCCCCTCCACTGCCTCTTGGGAGGAGCTGCAGATTTCTCTGAGGTCGTCCCTCATAGCACCTCATGATCTTAACATTACAGTAAAGATGCTTAGCAAGAAGTAAAGAAGTTGGCAAGTATATGAGATGGGTTCAAGGAAGAATTTGATGCTCAGCAATCTCTCTTTCAGGCTTGCACTGTCCCAGGTGCTTGCTGCGGGCCGTGGGGCTGAGGTGTTGTGCTGCCAGGTGTACAAGTGCTCACAGGCCTGCTTGCTTCCTTGCAGCTCCGTGGTGGCAGTGGGACCCCCCAGACATCGCCCAGCAGCTGACGCCTTCACCGTCCAGCCTTGGGGTGAGTTTGCCAGGTCTGCTCAGAGGCTTCTAACACAGATCTGGCAGGATGGGGGCAGTGCAGCTTCAGGAACTTCTGCCCAATTGCATTCTGGTTTTAGGAGCCTGGGAAAGTATCATCTGCACCATCTGCTCCCAGCTAGGGTGTTAAGGGACACCTGAGTGGGATGCCTTGGTGAAGGACAGGGGGAGGGAGGGGACAGGAGCTACACAGGCTGCTGTGACTGTTCTGAGCCTATACTGAGCAGCTGTGCTCTCATGACATAGCTATAGGTACATCTTCAAGGGGAAGCAAGAGACCTATTCTGAAAATGTGATGCTGAGATTATAAAAATAAATTTGTGTTCTGAGGATCAGCATGAGGTTTTTTCCTCAAAGAAATAAGAACTTCTTTGGTTTGCAGGATGGTTTATTAGTTTACATAGGTGGGTGAAAGGGAACTGGGCAATAAACCATGTGCCTGTTGTATGAACTTGTAGCCAGTCCTGTTTCATGACTATAGCTTGTGTGGCCACTCTTGGGTGCAGACATCCTTCAAATAGTCAGTATTTTATGGTACACCAGTGTATTAAGGAATATATTAAAGCAGATTCCATTTTGATTTGTGAATTTCGTTGATGATATTCACTTATTTTTGTAAAGTTTAACTACATCATATGTTGAAAAGTTATCCAGCAATTCCTTACAGATTGTGTAAAACTCTGTGTAAAACTCAGTTTATTTTAGATGACAGTTAACCCAGTACAACTTTTGGACTCAATATGCTTTCTTCACTTGGAATGGGGGAACGGTGAATTTTCCCATCTTTCTCTATAGTCCTGCTGCCTACTGAGGTATTTACCAACAAGGGCTTTGCATAGTGCAGTGCAATAGAAAATGTCTGTGCAGGAGCAGTCACCAGTTAGTGTATATCATCTGCTTTCCCTTTTTCACGTGGAAACAAAGCTTGGGTTTTCATGAGAAATTCCTGGAAAGGCTCATTTTGGGTTTTTCTGGTGTCCCTGTGTGTGTGAAATGCAGCTGCAGCCTCGTTAGAGGGCAGTCTGGAATCACCCACGGGAGCCAAGCGGCAGCATTCCCCATCAGCTCTCCAGAGAAAATCCTCACGCCAATGTCCTTTGCCCCCAGAGCAGAAAGGGGGAATCTGGAGCTGGATTACCCTGGGTATGGATGATCCAAGGCAAGACTGCCTGTGCTGTGGGCTGATTTCATGCTTGGGCTCTATATGGAACATAGCAACACTCTAATAGAGAATTCATTGCAGTTTTCCAAATGTGAATTAGTGAGTTTAAATACCTTGCTTTTCTTGTGGCTTTTACACCATAAAATGCCCTGATCCTAAATGTATATCCATTTTGGAATTTTATTTTGGTTGCTATCGTCTTTAAAAAAGTAAATCCTTGATAAAAAATAAGTTGCTCCAGAAACTCTTGGGTTTTAGTACCAGCCCTTCCACCAGTTCCATCTGTGCCTTCGACAAATAGTTTGTTGTGTCTCCTTTCACTTTCCTTGTGTCAAAAAGAGGATAATGATTTTTACCTTGGGAGAATTAATCAATGTATTTAAGTCTGCTTTGAAATCTGAGGTGGTTTAGAATTTTTAAAAAATATAATTAAAATATTGAACAAAGCAGAAGTCAGAGAAGTCAAATTTAAGACCGTGATTACTGTTCAACTGCTTTGGTGGTGCTTCTGTTCTGGCAAGGTTATAGAGCCAGATCATTTGCATTACTTTTGATTTCCTGATGTTTTTAGTTTTTTGTCCAAGGAACAGCATTCTTTATATGCAGGAGTCAGATTGTCTGTAAACATAAACATAATCTCACCTTTGTCCAAACATACCTTGTTTTGCTTTTACAAAACCATACCAAACTGGTGGGACCTGGAATGCTTTCTGAGCAATTAGCACTGACTCATCCCCACCCTGAGGAGCCTTGGCAAAACCCAGGGCATGTTTCCTAGGCTGGAGCCATCCCTGCAGGGCATAAACCTCAGCTTGAAGGTATGGCTTTACTCAGCCTGTAAATTCCCCATGCTGTCAGAGCAGTGCAGATAGAGCTGGGTTCTGTGTCACTCCTTGGGGTGCTGCTGTGCCTCTCCAAGAAGGGAGAGGAGGCACAGCATGGGGGGTGATGTGACAGGTCACAGAGTAGGGCAGCTGTGAACAGAACCTGCTGTCCAGCTGACTGACCAGCTCCTGGCTGGGAAGCCTTCCAGACTGCCATGTGTGTCTGCCAGGGAGCTTTACTCGAGGTGCAGCTTTATTGTCCGTGGGGTAAGGACAGTAAACAGTGACAACAAGAGGGCTTATCCAAGCAGGTTCTGTGCTGCAGCCAGGAGACAGTGCTTTCCTTGGAGTCCTGCATCACTGTGTAGGGCTTCCATGAACTCTTGGCCACAAGGCTTCATTATCCGCAATCAAAGCAAAATAATAAGGAAAAAGTACTGGTCAGGCCTTTTTTCTCTCCTGGTTTTTAGTCTTCTCTTGCCCTTTCCCTTTCTGCTTCACCAGAACTTTCTGTCCCCTTGTTAGCTTTTTGGCAAAGAGGGGCTGCTTGGAGTAGAAGAAAAGCAGAACTGTTCCTGCTCAGCGGTTCTCCAGCATCCCTGGCAGTGGGAGAGCACAGGAGGCAGCAGAAGCTGAGCTGAGCTGTGGTGCCATGTGGGTGGCTGCAGGTGTGTGGGAAGCAGTGCTGTGGGGAGATCCTGCAGCCTGTGAGGCAGCTGATGGCACAAGGTGAACAGCCCCTGCAGTCAGGTCTGGGTTGGGTATCCTGGCAAACCAGCCTTGGGACAAAGGCAGGCACTTGGACACTTCCTAGCTCCCACTGCTCTCCTGGGAGGGTGGCAACAGCTTCTCTGGGCAAAGGGAGTGGGCTGGGGAGAGAGAGCAGCCCAGACCTGATCCGGGGCTGATGTGTGGCCCCTGGATTCTTTCAGGGAGTTGGGAATACAGCAGCAGACAAGGCAGGCTGGGATGGCTTCCCAGTGACTGCATCAGCTGGAATTTCTGAGGAACCTTTTATTTGTCTGGCTGGCAGATGGATTTTAACATGGAATGGAATACACAGGGACTCCTCTGGTGGAGATAAAAACAGTTGCTGAGCTTAAAGCATTTCATCTGTGGATCTGGGGATTGTGGTTTTTAATGGTTTGAAAAGTGTTTCTTGTACTCTTGTGATTTCTGTGACATTCGGATTGACACCATGAATGGCAGAGGCTTCAGCCAAAATCTTCACCCCCTTAGTGTTATCCTCCACCCCTATCCAGATCTCTCATTTTTTACCACAGTTTGGGTGTTCTAAAAAATTATGGTAATTCAGGAGCCAGGGACATTACAGAACATACTTAAGAGGAACTCCAGCCTGCTTGTATGAAACACTTTCTTTCAGTTTTGAGTAATATCTCCTAGAAATATTTTCTCACAGAATAGTTCTGTGGAACTGAAACTTTCGTTTTATGATGATGATGTTTTGGTTTTCATCATTGTTTGAAGACCAGCTGGGTTCTCTGGTGATATGTTTGCCTGCATTGGCCAATGCCATCCCCACAGCACAATGTATTAAAAGGAATTGGTAGATGTTTTAGCTCTGAAGGCAGCTCCAGGTACAAATCTGACTTTTATTTAAAAAGGTGGTTGCAGTTCTAGGTCCCATCTATAGTTACAGTCAGTGTTGTACTCAAGAAGTTCTGCCAAGCCCTGATTTTGCCCAGCAGCACAGGGGGGATCTGGAGGCCCAGTGCTGGTTCTGAGCAGTGTTTTGAGGCTGGGGGTGTGCCTGGGGTGCCTGGAGCCCCTCCCTGCTGTTCACCTGCCCCCAGACTGACATTCTGACAGAGCAGGTTCTTGTGCTGGACACAGAAGCTACTATGGGACAAACTGTGATAGGGATAGGCAGCAATGGTGCAGAGTGTCTCCTGCTTAAAAAAAAGTGAAAAAGCCGCTGCTGATAGAGGCTAAGGGAACAAGTACAACTGTGTTTATAAAAACACAGGAGCATAATGGGGAAAGCTTAAATTTAGGGCAGTTTTCTGCCTAATGTAATGATGTAAAGGAGCAAGAACCACTTTTTTCACTTATTTCTTTCCTCTTGTTTCTGTAGGAGCCCAATGGTGCTGTCTGGCTGACTTGTCATAAGTTTAAGCCCCAAAAAGTAACTATTTTTAAGTAAAGCAAATGCAAAACTTTGGGTATATGGTTAAAACTCAACACAAAATGAACAAACAAAAAAGAACAAAAATTAAAGTCTTTTGTGTACAATGTCCAGAGCAATTTTAAAATACTCTTGTTCCATGCCTAAATAAATGGTTGTTTCAGCCAAAGAGAAATCTTTCCTCATGATTTATTACACTAATCTGGATATAAGGCCTCTGAGCAGGATTGTCAGTTATTAGAACAGCTTTCTTTCTCCTTTCAGATTTAATCCACATGTCGTTGTATCAACAGAGCCTTTGTCTCTGCTCAGTTATGAGTTATCCTTTTTTAATAATAATTTAAAAAGTGAAAACACATGTTTTTTAACTGCCTTATTACAAAGAAACATAGGATGACATAGGGAGAGGTGACCATCAAATGGTGACTCTGATTTGTAACTTCAAAGTGGTGCTGCGTATAAAAGGGTGAAAAATGGCCCTTTCACCTCTCCCTGGGGCAGTGACTGTGGAAAGCCCAGCAGGGACAGGAGGAGGCAGCATTATCTTTAGCCAGGATTTCCGAGGTTTTTTCCCCAGCTTGTGCAATGATGCTAAACATGCTCTTTTTAGTTAACTCTAATTTCCTTCCTTTTTTTTAAAGGGGAACTTATCTAGAGGTGTATGTAATTCACATTTCCTTCCTTCCTGCCTTCCTCCCCTGCAGAGAAGAAGTTCTTTCTTGGACTCCTCCTGTTTTCTAAATGGAAAGGAATTACTCTCAGGAAACTCAGGAGTTTGCTTTTATTCCTATACTTGGTTTTGTGAGAAAACATTTATTTTGAGTATAAATGTCTATTTGATACCTGCATGAGAGTATGATCAAGTGATATCACGAGGTTATCGTCAAATGATGTAGTGAGCTGCTCTTCTCCAGGTGAACACCCCCAGCTCTCCCAGCCTGGCTCCAGATCAGGGAGGCTCCAGCCCCTGGAGCACCTCTGTAGCCTCCTCTGGACTTGCTCCAGCAGCTCCATGTCTTTTCAGTGCTGAGGCCTCCGAAGTTGAGCACAGCACTGCAGGTGGGGTCTCATGCGGGCAGAGCAGAGGGGGAAAAAAGACAAAATCCTTGACAGTGTGTGCAGACCCTGGGATCTGGCAACACCTTTTGGTAGAAGTCAGACTGCCCAGTGGCCAGGCCAGGCAGGCAGTGTTGGCAGAGCCAGGCAGTGCTGGCAG
>VZRL01006285.1:953694-971978 GCA_013397895.1 Origma solitaria | reverse complement strand
TGGTTGGTTGTTTTTGTTTTTTTCTCCATAGCTATCTTTTTTGGAACTTCATTGTACAGAATGGTCATTAACTGTGATGGAAATGCCAATGTTTCCATGGAAACCTCTGTCCACTACAGAATATACTAGAGCAATATTTGAACCATTTGTCCATTTGATTAATTATGTCTTTGTGCTGAAGGTGGCTTGGCTTGATTGTCTCATCATGTATTAGAGAAGCTCCTGCTCTAACAAATGGAGCTATTGTTTTGGGTCTATTCATCTTGGTACATCCCTGAGAGCTGATAGACATGTCAACAAAATGACTGTCCCTTAATGAGCTGCAGCTTGTCAGAATTGTTTAGGGCTTCATGCTAGGCACAAACTGCTGTCATGACAGCTTCAGTTATTATGGCAATGAGTAGGATGTCCATAAAAGAGTCTATAGAAAAGAATGACCCTGGTTTTGATATCACATAGTTCGCAATTATCAGCTATATATACATTATGTGATAGATTAATAATAGATTCCAAAGCTTTGAGACAATTTACTGATGAATTAGTTCTTCACTCACAAAGAAAGAAGGTATAAAATATTTTCCTTAATCTCTTTAGCTGGTATTCAGTAAATACAGAAGACAAAACCCACAAAACAATACAGAACAAAACAAAATCTCACAGACAATATCAGCTAGTAATTGTTTACAATTTTCCTTTGTTGCTAAATCACAGACATTGCAGCTTTCTGTAGTGAGGTAATTTCCATGTTAATTAAATTTTTTTTAACTTTCATTTTACCTATTGCCTGTACTGAAAATTTACTAGAAATTACAAACAATTTAAATGCAATATGCATAGCCTAAAAGGAATATTTTTTTCTAAAAAAATACTATGTAAATCTACACGGAATTTACTCTGATTCTTGCTCAGTTTGCATCAACATTTCTGCAATTTTAGTGGACACATCTGTCACTGTGTTGTTTACATTAGCACATAGCCAGCTCTAAAATGTAAGCAGCTTTGGCGGCGTGGGATAATGTCATACACATACCTGCTTATTTCTGGCAACGGGTTTCACATATTTTGAGTAATAATGGAAATATTAGAAATCGGTATTGATTTTCACAGTGGCCTAGAATTTCGCCTACAGAAATGTGCTCTTCACAATTGAGAAAAACACTCACAATCAACAAAACCTGAATTAAGCTGTCTCAAACCAGAAGCGAATTATGAAAATCAAGATAGACTTTCTACATATTTTAAAAATGTAGATTTATAATTTTCATTCTTAGATGATACATTCAGTTAACAAGCATTAAGAATCACTGTATATGACATTTGCTTTAAATATTACCCTGTGCAGAATCAGTGATTAAGCTGTGTCCCTAATAATCACAGATGGAAGTCAGCACCCTGTAGCTACCAACAGCCACATTTAATCAGTTAATAACTGTGGATTAAACTTAATTCAGATTAATTTGTATTAGTATAGAATTTGTAACTCAATTGCTTTCATATTAATTTACATGTTGTCTAGACATGACATCATATTGACTCTTTGTTTGGCCCAAACACTAATTATGAACCATGTAGCTAATGGATGCGAAACTTGCAGTTTAAAAGCAAAACAGAATCTCTGTCTCCAGCATACTGAGGATAGTTCAATATTACAGTTTAGAGTTGCAGGCCGGGCTCTGCCTGGGAATGGCAGTTCTTCATTTGCACTTCAACCTTCTTAACAAAGTATGTTGTTCTTATGAGAAGAATGTGGCTATTGGAAAACGAAATTATTGTCCTCCATCAAAAATTGTTAGCCTCAAATTTTTCTGGGAAAAGCTCAGTGAGGAAATCGAGTGGGTTAAAAAACCAAACCAAATGAAATCAAACGAAACCAAACAGAACCAAACGGAACCAAACGGAACCAAACAAAACCAAACGGAACCAAATGAAACCAAATGAAACGAAACAAAACAAAATGAAACTAAATAAAATGAAACCAAACCAAACCAAACCAAACCAAACCAAACCAAACCAAAGGAAAAAAACCCAAAACAAAACAACAACTTCCCTCCATAAAAACACATCAGAAGAAGGGGAAAAACTTCACCTGCTAACGTCAATAACTGTTGTGGTACAAATTGGAATGAACCACTGCCAAGGTTATTTTACCATTTATAAATGTATCTGTTCCGGGGTGCCTTTCACATGAACCTGAGCTCAGTTACCATTTCTTGCCATAGGACTTGAGCCATTAACTTTCAAAACACATTTTCAGGTAAGAGAAAAATAGGAGAAGATATCCTTGGAATTCATTAACATGATATGTAATGATTTACAATTATTTTGGTTTAACTAGATTATTTACATACACATATACATATAAGGTTCAAATTTATTTAAGATAAACTTTACAGACAGGATGCATTCTTACTTATTTTTATGCCCATTTGCAAAATAGCATTTTTTAAAAATGTGAGCAAAAAAAGAAGCAATCTTTTATTACCTTGAAATTTTCATTAGTGATTATAGGAATTGTAAAAATAATTTTTTTAAAAGAAGTGATTTATATTACCCTGAAAATTTTACTTTAAATTTTAGTTTGTCTGTATTACTTTCATAAAAATCACCCTGGATTAATGCTTAAAACAAACAGCAGAAAATAACTCAGAATAAAAGGCTGAGTTTATAACCCTGAGTTGAAACTTGGCTATTCCCATCTACCCATTTATTTCAATAGTGGTGAACAAAGGCAATAACTGAGCAACAAAATAAGGCCAAACATATTTTGGTCTGGTTTCTGATTTATTTTTAAAATCTGAATATTCTCTACTTAGGTTACAACATACATAGGTTTGAACAAAGGAAAACATCACAATCTTCATGGTTTAAAATAGCCCTGATAGATGTTATGAGCTATAGGAAAATCTACCACTCTGGCATATTTTTTAACCTGCTGTATAAATAATGTTTGACTTGCTCATCTGCGGTGTCGTGGTGTCACCTAGCGGGCTCTCCTGGCCTCGCCACGGATTCCTTCTCGCAGGCCGTGCTCTTACAGCAGATCTCTCATCCATACAAAAAACCTGTCCGCGGCAGCACACGCCAGCCTGGAAGCCGTCATAAATCATTCAGCCGTATGACTCTCCTCTTGCACACAGAATGGCAGGGACACAACTTCCTACAAATCCTCCCACAATTAATTCTGCAGCTCGATGTCCGTGGCACAGCTGAGAGGCAGCTTTTTCAGTTTGCACCTGCACGAACTGCGTTCTGAGCACGCAGGTGGCACACGGGAGGACTGAGAAGCTGCACTGCTTCCAAACACATTCGGCTTGAGATATTTGGACCCAAAAGAGCACAGGACACTTAGCATTTATGAATTACTGCCACAGGCACATGTTCTGAAAGCACAGAGGGGGTGAACAAGACATACAGATAAACTGGCAACATAATTTCCACATATAAGGTCCATAGTTATATTTTACCTTCATAAGTAAATGACTAAATTACTATCTACGAATGAAGTAGTTGCAAGATTATAGAACTAAATTCAGATAATAAAGAAATATCTTTTATCTCCTTTATAGGCATAAAGAAAAAAAAAATTAAAAATATGTAACATGAAATAATGATTTTAATCTGAAATTATTTCATTAGCTATGAACTTGAAGAAACAGAAGTTTTATAGTACAGATGAGTGAAAATACTTAAATCCTCTTTCTTCATATCATAGATGAGGTAAGCAGGTGTTAATTAAGCTTTTTGAAATTCATAATGACTCAAAGGTTCTACAAAAAGTGATAAAAATTACCATAACGCAAAATTATTTCTATGAATATCTACACTCAAGGCCAACAGGAAACAACAACAACAACAACAACAACAACAACAATAACAACAACAAAAAAAGGAGCAGAAATAAATAAAGTGACCTCTTTAAAACTAAGACTAAAAAAATCAGATTGACATTTTGGCACAGTGGCATTTTTTAAATTTGTTTTTATAAACAAATAAAACTTTACATCATCACTCCATTGAATACACTTATATATTTCTGTCTAACAAGGTAGATCATACTCCACCCTCTTCCTCAGCTTTTTAAATTAAAAAACCCCAATCACCTGGAACTAAACCAACCAGAAATTTTTAGACCTATACAGAAGACAGATATTGCAATTCACAATGTTCCATAAACTTCTGCAGACTAAAAAATACCAATTTCCCCTTATATTTAGAGTTCCTGAAACTTTTTAAAGAGGTTACAATTAACAGTGCATATTGACATTGAAGTTCAGCTCCATAAAGCAATTATTAAACTAATACCCATAGAAGGTTTTAACACTGCCAGCTTTGATCTTGGTAAGGCACCTAAATGTAGTAGCAGTCTTAGTAGTTTCAGAAGTACAATAATGCTGGAACTCGTAGCGTTCTACTTCTTTCTTGCATATAGGCAACATGACAGGACGGTAAGTAGTTTCTACATAATTAATTGAATGTGAGAAAAATCTTCTCAGATGCTACTGAACTGCTCTGAAAACATTATTTATTTACTGTTTTTGCTTCTGGTTTTATATGGATTATCTTAAATATCTCTTTTTGCAGTTGTCTGCTCTTAGCATCTTCTAACAGTTAAGTATAAATTTAAAAATTAACATTAAAACAGGCACATTTTTTTAACAACTTTAGAAATTAAAGGTATGGGGAAAACCCCTAGTTTGGCATTGACATCATAGCCTGGAGATATACTTTTTAGTATTTTCATGTCTTTATAAAAATCGGAAACAAATTCACATGCTCCAAAATTCTCTCCAATGTCATTGCTAAAGATATTGGCAGTGATGAAGATACGGTAGGTCAAACCCAGTTGTTAAGGTCACGCTGAGGTCAGAAAACACTTCCTGTACTAGCCAAAGGAAGCAGTGAATCCCAGGGCAAGGCTAAGAACATCACGTAATAGAATGCTTATGCTTGGAAGCCCATGGATCATAATGGAAGCAGTATGAGAGAAGGGACTAAAGAGTGGGAATCCAAACTGAATATGTCGCACACTGGTATTCTTTGAATCCTCTCCAGCCAAAGCCTTAGAAAACCAAAACCTTGAAAAGGCCAGAGCTGTGACAACTTGCTTTAGTCAAAAGGAACTGGTAAGATGTTGGCACAGATGAGGCTAACGCCAATGAGATTCACAAGAGCACATCTGGCCTCCTGGGAAGATGAGTGTGCGGACAACTGACTTGGCTCTGCAAGGAACATCTAAAACGGCAATATCTTGACTCATCTACAAGGAATGTCCAAGGTGGCATTGTCTGACTCTGGCTTTCTTGCAAAAAAAATTTTGAAGAGCTATGGCAGTAAAAATTGTCTCTGAGAAATATAAGTATTTACTGTAACTTTTGTTGGGATATAAAGGTTTCATTTGTTTCTAATCATTCCAGCCTACAAGACCTGTATTTTGGCGATACAGCCATCTTAAGTCCTCAGATGGAGAAAACTGAAAGGCCGATGGTGAACAAAAAATCCACAGAGACTCATTTTGAAACAACAGGACAGAAGATTGTTTTTGGAGGCAGCATAACATATCTTCTTACTGTAAAACGGACTGCCCATGATACAGGGACTTGAAGAAGTTTGCTATAGGAGGGCTGCTTATTACCCTTCTTCACTGGTTTGCCATCTTTTCCACACTATGCTGATGGCAGTAAAACACTAAGTGAATGACCAAACTTAACTGATATTAGTATGAACTTGAGCACTGAAATCAACTCTGTTGTAGTCGAAAAATAAAGAGGAGGCTGACGAGGTAAAGGGTGGTGGGAGGTTTATTGCTCTCCCGAGGCTCTCTGGCATCGGGGAAAGGGGTGAGGGTGGTCGGGAGAGAGAGCAGGGAGAGGGCCAACCGTCATCCCCACACCCCAAGGGGTCCGACCCCCAGGGGTGCCAGGACAAGGGAAGACCCCGACTGTGCTGTGCAGCCGGTTATAACGGGGAGGGATAACCAATGAGGAAAGAGGGAAAAGGAGGGGACAAGCAAACAGAACCAATAATTACATAGTGGGGTGGGTTACAATTCAAATAAACCAATGAGATACATAACTGAACAGAACTTACTGGAAGAGAGGGCGGAGTCAGAGCCCTGGGCACGCCTTTCCCTATAATTCAGGGGCGGACCCAGAAGCTCATACCCCAGGGGCCCACCCAGGCAATTCTCCTCCTCCAGAGGAGGCATCCCCGGCCTGGGGGGCGGAGGCAGCTTGGGGGCCGACCCACCACACAACTCCACCAGAGCTTCTAAGTGCATCTGAGGACCTCTGCCGCTGGTGTGAAAAAGCTCTCACAGATACATTCCTGAACATACTGTCTTTCAGAGAGGAGGAACACAAAGGAAGAGGTAGCTTTGAAGGGAAGGCACCCTACAAGTTAAGCTTTGCAGGTTCCCAGCACTCAGGTTATGTGACGTATGAGCTGGCACAGGGACTGTTCTGGGGCAAAGCAAACCTGATCACAGCTAAGCACATTGTGCTGCCTAAAGCCCACATCTTCTCTTTTTAAGGAAGATGCAGATGTGCGCACCTTTGCCAGGAAAATGTGTTCTTCCCTGCAGATGCACCTACAGGTAAATCCCTGGCTTGATGGATCTGCAGAGCTTCTGCTAGCCCTGTACCTGAGACTGTGCAGTGAAAACCGTAAAGAAACAGGACATCCACTGTGATGGAGAATTTCTGCACTGACATACAGCCACTATATCAGTAAGGATGGGTATCATCAGACTGCTTTCCTAGGCTCTTCATCTGCATATTGGCAGGGACATTGTGCATACGGTACCGGCATTCTGCCTATGTTCCAGGAGAAAATTATGTATTCAAACAAGCAAACATTAAAAAGCAACTACTTAGGTCCCCATGGCAATTGTTACGTTTAGTAACTTGCAGTCTTCATAGGTATGTATACTTGCTAGCTTCTCTTGGAAAGTTCCCCATAGTTTAGCATTGTTAAATCCTCCTTTGGTTTCCATTCTCTCTTGAAAATAATTATCTGACATCTTCATTGTCAATTTGCAGGTCTCACAAGACAACTCTAACTCCCTCCACAGGCCTAAATAAATCTGTGTCAAGAAGGCAGTGGCATTTAGTATTCTTCAAAATGAGAGTGTGATGGGGTTTGGGGTTTTTGTTTGTTGGTTTATTTTCCATTTGGAACATGAAATCACATAACATTTTTATTTGTATTTGTTTGGTATCTTTTGAAAAACAATTCTCTGATTTCCTATTGACAAGTGATCTGAATTTGATTGCTGCTTCAGGTGCAATGTATTTGTTTGAATGCACAGAGATGTGAAATACAACTGGTGTTTGACATCTTCTAACTGATAAATGAGCATTGTTTCCCAGGAGCATTGTTTCCCAGGAGTCCTATCCACTGTACACTAGCTGTTCTGGCATAGATGCTGCTGGTATGTACTCTTGGAATTGCACTGCTCTGTGTAAAATACCACTATAAACATGATCAGAATCTCTGGCTGTGGTAATTTCCACTCCTAGATCACCATCCCAACAATTAAGCCAAAAACCCTTTGGCCCCCTTTCTCTTGCTCAGGGTCTACAAATGCATTTCTTTTGATAGCAAAGTTTAAAGAATTTCTCTCTGAGGATACTCAGTAATGCAAGGGAAAGTGCATTTTCCCAAATAAACAGAGGTTTGAAACCCTGCTCTGAATTACAGTAAATTTGCACTTTGACCTCCCACCTCATCTCTACTTTGCTGAACCATTTCTGAGTACTGCTTAAGTAGTAGCCTTCAGTTCCTTTTATACATATGGTACCTACCTTTTCATAATCTTTTCCCTCTTCATTCCACTCTTTACAGAAGACATGCCCTTAAATACATGTCTGTCAGTAAACAAGTCTTTATACTATTTAGTATGTTATTAATCTTGTCCGGTTGAACCTCACTTCTTACTTGAGGTTCCCATGTGTGCAGTAAAAATAAACCCCAATGTATGTTACTTATTTGAACCACAATACATACACATTTACGGACATAAATAGACACAGAGACATAAATTTTTATAATCAAATTTTCATGGTTGCATCTTTAATAAAACATGCATAAAAATGTACCCAAATTAACCTCTTGAACAGGTGACAAATTATTTTCACAGTGGGGCAAAATGCAACTCACCAACAGGGAAAGGGTTACCTCAGTATTTAGAGTTTTTTTGTTTTGTAGCAACAAGGGTGTACAGCCATCACAATATTTTTTAAACATATATATATATATATATATATATATACACACATAAGATATGTGTTATCTGTCATATAATTTTTTGTGAGGAAGCTGCAATTTTAACCCTGTGTGAAAAGTGCTTTTATCACTTTCTACTCCAATACTGCAGAAAGGTATTTCAGCGACACTAATCTGTATTTAGTCTGACTTTCTCCAGCCAAATGTCCTACTTTCAAATTCACTGTATGACCAGCCTAACCAAAGAAATCCAGTGGGATTTACACCTGATAGTAGATTAGTACTGCGGCTGAGTTTCAAACAGATGTACAATGAATAAGAAGACTGAATGAAGCTTTCCTTTACAGTTCTGGGAAGTGGGGTGGGAAGTCATGGGGGGAGACAGGGAGGAAAGACTCTGTGTTTGAAATTCTTTTTTTGCCAGCAAGGATAGCAACAGGGGAAAAGACTTTAAATGCCCTTCAGCAGAAGCTGGCTGATATGGGAGATAGTTTTGCTCACATCTTGCACTGTAAAATGTCTGTTATCTCTTTCCCATAGCTGTCAATGCCAACTTTGATCATTAATATATTATCTTGGCAGAGAATTAACCCAACTTCAATCCTTAAAACTTTATGGTTACACTGTGCACATCTTACTAATTCTGTCTCAATATACTAACCCAGCTTCACTGTTGTTTAATAAAGTACACTAATTAAACCAGCTCATCTTCTGCCAGAAATGTAAAGAATCAACCAAGAGCCATTTGGTTTTCCTTATATTAACATATCATTTTCTCATAAAATTTCTTGCGGCAGAATTTCTAAAGAGTTTTCACCTACTTTGAAATCATGATTAAGATATTTCACTTGGAAGAGCATTCTGTTATCGGTTTGCTGATGGATCTTCAAGGATATTCTGGAAGGGTAAATGTTTATATTGATAGCATAGATGTCAAAACACAGCCAGCAATGACCATTGGATTAATTAATGTTATAGGGAGTGTAATCTGGTATAATTAAGGCTGTCTAATACTTTCCATTTAAACTTCCTGGTTCATACATCTTGGTCAGACTTCAAGGTTTTGGGTTAAAACTGTCCATGCTGACTGCCTAAGGCTGAAGTTTTTTCAATGTCAACAAAACCAGATCAGTCATATCTCAAAACAAAATTAGGAACCTATCCCTCCAGTTTAGATAATTTTAGGTGTGTTTTGAAACAAAAATAGACATAAGCTTTGGAAAGGACTCAGCTATCATTCAGAGGGTCACAGAAGCATAACTGTAGCACATATCAATTTTTAATCTCTATTAAGCATGTAAAAATATGAAAATATCTTCCTCAAAATTTTGTCTCCTAGTTCAAGTCCAGCCCAGTGATGTCCAATTGAAATCCTTCATGTAAGAAATTAGGAAAAAAGTGATTGCCTGGCTGGTGGTAAACTGCACTCCGGAAGTCTTCATCAGTTCCCTGGTGAGTGACACTTTCCATCTCAACATAGGGTTTTACACTGACACATTGTATTCTTGCGAATCTGCAGTAATAGTGAGAATTTCTTGTAGTTTCTCTGTAGAAAGTATGCGCCATGAAGTGATGAAATTTTCAGGGATCTCTCTTAAGAAATCTCTTGCCTTATCTCAAGGTTCAAGTGTGATTCACACCAAGTAAATGTAAATCACAAAATGCTGAAATATCTGTTAACTAATATAGCAGAAAATTCTGTTATCAATAAACAAATATACAAAAAAGAAGGAAGAAGCTCAGCAACTCAAAATACTCCATATGGCAGTTATTAAAGTCATCCATAACTTGACAAAATAATTACTGCTACATTGAACTGATAAGACTCAAGTCAGGAGAACGTGCAATGAAAGCACTACAATCTCAGTAGAATTTAGTAAAACAAGGGATACAATATTTTTTAATGCAGCATTAGCACAGTAATATACTCACATGTAACTTCTACAAAAGGATGCCCATGTGCTAGAAAGCATGCAAAAATCAAGAGAGGTTAACATAGTACACTCCACAAAATAGAGAAAAAGCTGCAGAAAAATCTTGAAAAAAGATATGAGGAAAAGATATCAAAATTAAGTACCAAGGAAATACAATGGTGAACTGGGCAACTGAGCTTTTTTTTTACACAGAAGATCTTGGTAAAATGGATTTTAAAACTGGAAAATCCGAAGGTGTTGTCAGACATCAAGACTGTTTCCCATCTGTTGTCAAAAAAAGGCTCTTCCAAACAAAATTCTTCAAGGTTTTCTGAGCATCAGAAATTATCTGAGAATTTCAGAAAATCTCAGAAATTTTCTGAGCATCAATTCTCCAATGTAGAAGTAATTCTCACTGTGAACTCCAGTTTGTCAAACAAAACGTTCTGTCCTCCTTTATCTTACACCTTTTGTAGAAGATATTTATGAAACTTGTTTTTGTCAACTGACAGTTTCTTTACAGATACTGCCAATGAAAGTACTAGACAAAATACTGTGTTTCAGGAAGCTACAGTATCAAATGGCTCTACAATGCCATGTACTATAAAGTTGTCTAATTATGTTCTGCTAGGCTTAATATTTCTGTTTCAGGAACATTAGATCAGTGCTCATTAATTTTACCATAAAAGTTCATTTAAGAAACCCGAAACAAACAAGAGAGTAGATGAGGGGTGTTTGTGCACTCAGGAAGCTAGAAGCTTATATTTGGAATCATCCCAAAAATAATGGTAGGTTGACAGAAGAAATTCAGCTGAGGTATCAATGGGTTAATGCGGTCACCAACAAGGAAGTTACTAGAGCTCCATCAGATGTGCTCAAAGAGATGGTAGATGTTACGTGAGGAAACTTAGTGCATAGGTTGAGTCTTGCACCAAATGACCCAGAAGCTCACTCCAACTATAAGCTCTATGAACTGTGAAAATTGTAATAAGTGGTGGCACTTGTGGAATTCCTTCCTGCCATGAAGGATAAATTATTATATAAAGGCTGTCACATGCGATACATCATCTACAAATTTTTTGAGTTCTTACTGCAGCTGCCATTTGGGAAAAAAACCACACCAAATCAACAAAGAGCACTTCCCTAAAAATAAATGAAAAAAAAAACCATAGAGGTACTTGGCATAACAGAAATTCACTCCAAGACTCTTTTCGAGCACCATTATCTTTGTAATGTGTGCCATTGGTGATGTGAACTTCCATAGGACACCAAAACTCCTGAAAGAAAGCCATTGTACAGTCAAGGGGAAAAGTAAATATTCCTGGCAAGATTTGCTTCATTCTGCCTACTAAAAGGTAATAAAAAGAGGACTAGGTTAACACTACAATTTTGGTCCATTTCTCATAACTGACAAAAGTGAAGGAAATTATATAACCTAGGTGAAAACTTCTTGAATACAGCAACATTTTAAAAATGTCAATACATTTATCATATATTTTCTAACACCCAAGAATGGAACAAAATTCAGAGGTTGCATCCACCAACATTTAATCTCACTCATTCCCAGTTTTCCCCTCCTACCCCACCATCAACCCCATCCCTTTCTATTTTTCAGGAAGACTACAACTCAGACAAATATTGAATCACTTTTTCATATTTTCTCAGGTAAATATTATCTTAATTACAGAAAGTACAAGGAATTGTATCTTTGATACATATGTAAGATTTCTTAGGAGTTGCACAGTTGAAATGAAAATTCTTACCTGACCTTAACACTGTTATTGCAGCTCCTGGTCACATATGCTCACGTCATAGTGACAAAGCATTCATTACCGTCATCCTTTCTGTAATGTAATTTTCCAGATTGATTAAGAATAAGTTACTGCACAGCTGATGTCTGAAAAAAGGTCAGACTTGTTACATTGCAGTGAAAAAACAAAGTTTATAATGGTTTATCAGCATTCATTGAAATACGATTTTTCTATTGCTCTTGTTTCATAAAATTACACTGATAATGTAGATAAATATTCTTTAAAATATGTTTTGTCTTCACAAGATCTTTCACAAGCTGAAGAATTATATGATTGTCAACAATTTAATCTGCTCATGCATATATAGTCGAAATTTCTGTATAATATGTAATATTATGTGTAATATTTGTATATAATATGTAATATTTGTACATATTATATATTACATAATATGTATATACAATTTTGCTAAAGTTAGCAACTAAGTTTTGAGTAATTAGAGGAAAGGAAAAATTATGGTCACAATCATTCTAATTGCTATCTTTTTTTATGTTTGATTCTTAGTTTTTTTCCCCAGCATGTGCTATGGATGAATGATAAGAAAACATAAGTCACTGACATGTGTTCTTTACTTTCCTGGGCAGTTGCTTTTGTATAAAATTTATAATTTTCTGTAACTAGAGAAATTCAGTTTGAATTTATTAAAATGCAGAAATTAGAAAGATATTCTATTTTTAAACTGACGGCTTTAAAGCTGTTTCTTTTTGCCCACATAAAAGTAATATGAGGGAGGCATACACTGTCTTCTTCACATATTAAAGGAAACAGCACAGCTCAGCCTTTTGTGATGACTGAAACAGAAACGCATAGGACAAAATAATGTAGTTAAAACTCACGTTTAACTTTAGTGTTATACAGCCATCAGTGGGCACCAAATTTCCACTGCTGTCATAAATTTAGTCTCTGAAGGTAATTATTTATGTGAGAAAGGATAAGTATTGCATGAGAACCAAATTTTGGTAATTTATTTCTGTAAAGCATTTTTAGTACTGCTTGTTGTAGCTGTAAGCTATAAAATAAAATATGCAAGAAAAATTAATTGATTTTGTTTGGTAGCAGTGGTTCAATATAGTATTAATGGAAAATCCACAGAAGCATCAGAGTATTTTTATCTTTGAGTAAGTACATATAAAATGCTCCAGCAAAACACACCAGTGAGTAAAACCACAATAATGTGTGAGTATGATCTGGAATTTCACCACTTATACCAGAAATGCAGTTGGCAAGTTATCACCAGCTGTCCTTATTTCTCTTAATTTCATTCATTCATGCGCTGTCACTCTTATTTCTCATGAGCTTAATTGTTTTATTCTTTTTCTCTCTCTACTGAAAAGAAAGAATTTCTTCTTTTTGTCTTGCTTTCTGTACTTCTCTTCTTCAGTTCTCTCACTCTTTGCATGCCTCTTGTTTCACATCTCTGCCATTCCCCTGCCCTCTAACAATTTTTACTACCTTGTCAAACACACACAAATACCCATGCAGACATTTCAGGATTGTTGCCATAACTCGTCTAGTTATCTTTTATTATATCCAGAGTGGAAGCACTCATGGTAAGTAATTTTAAATGGAATTTCTTCTTGAAAGAATGTATTGCAAACATTCTTTGACTATAATTGTAAGCCAGTGGGCAAGAAATCTTTATCGTTTATTCTACAGTGGCATCTTATGGTATCTCTTTCTCCACTAACTAATGTACCCAGTAGGAAATATCGAGCCTCTTTATTCCTCTCTAATTATGTAGTTCACTAATCTTTATATGAACCGTACTTTAATTTATGGGACATACATATTTTAGCCTCTGTATAATATCGCCCAATCTCCCTCTCATTTTTCTACTGGTACATAATAGAAAGCCTTCATGACAGTAAAATTATATCTTGGTTTTACACCTTCTATCATATCACTAAGCAACTAGTCATGTTCAAAAAAGGCTTTTTTTCCCTATAAACCATCTTAGACTCCATAATCAAAATCTCCAGCTGGTTTTACCCACTGTTCATCTGTTGGCGGTCAATACATTTGTATAGTTATTGTCATACTGCAAGGTAGATGATAATGTAAAAAACAACCATGTCCAGTGAACAATAATTGCAGAAAAGAGGAATAAAATAATAAAAAAAAATTATCAGATTAAACTGCCTTTTACAACAGTATCAAATGGGTATTGCACTGTCAGTCATCCACAACATTCAGTCGTCTTTCCAGGACTGCTTGTCTGCAGGAAAGCAGGATTAAAGTCTTAACATGTGGTAGAATCCATACAAAATGCATTATTTCTTTGAAGCAAAGTATGACAGTATTTCACATGGTTAAATTAAAACTTGTTATTTGAAAATGAATGCAGTACTGAAGCAGAGAATTCAGCACAGAATGATAGACTAGCCTTATTGCAAGATCTTGTGACATTAAGAATTTCTTCCACTGACCTAAACAATCCTCTTTTTAGCAGCAAACAAGCATTTTAATCTGTCTAAACTATATACATGTCATGAATTTTTAAAATAATTTTTAAAAAGGAGAAGTCAAATTTTTGTTCACTAATAATACTGTCTGGATTTCTACCTACTGCTTTGTGCTTCTTACAGTATTTTTTAGACTTCAAAAAAAGTTTGTTATTTATCTGTTTCTACCTATTCACTGTGAACTAATGACCTATGCAGACGACTTGGGCAATTTGTGGTCCAACAATGTAATCCACCTTCCTCTTCCTAAAGTTTCTCACTGAGGAATACTCTTCTCTTCTGGTTATCTGGTTGGCCAGATAAGCTAATACAGTTACACACAACCTGCTCTCAGGTTTTCCTTTTTCTTTATGTGTGTCAGGTTCTGCGAGTAACATTCTTTGACACAGAAGTACATGTTATAAAATTCTGCGTTGCTCACACGATTCATGCATGTGGATGGTATGGTCACTCCAACCACATCCAGTTTAAAGAAAAATAAGTAGCCTACTGTCTTCTTTTGTTTTTAAGAAAAGCAGCAAATAACACACATACAAATAGTATTTAAAAATCCTTTAATCTATAGGGTTTATCTTGCCATTCAAATCAGTTCTATCAGGAAATGTAAAGACAGAAATGTAATGGGTGTGTTGCATCATTTTTAAATCATTCTATAATGTTCCATAAATTGCATAATGCATGAGTGATCCATTTTATATTTTATTTTTTAAGAAAAAAAAGTAATTAGAGCATGGATTTGTTTTTAAATTCTCAGTAGATTGTCCTCTTTCACACATGGCTTTTATAAAATACTTCAAAACATATGTATTTTCATGTCTTCTTGCATTCACTCAAAGTGGAAAAAAAAAAAAGGGAATAATACATATTGTGTATTTGTTGAGTTTTATTTGGAAAAAATCGACTTGTGGCCATAAATTAACCTGAGCCTATTTGAACATTGAACATTCGAAAATTAACTGTTCATGCAAAATAGGAAGAATATTCTAAACTACTGAAAGTATGAAATACATTGCAGAGTTACTATTATTACCATTATTTTAAATATGCTTCAGCTATGGTGCAAAAGCACCAGTATATTGTGCACTGATCTTCCATTTTCACTTAAATTAAAAAGTAAAAGGAACAGCAACTACTGCTTCTGCAAATATAAACGGGCAAATTTTTTAATGACAATTAGTATATATGTCTAAATTTTGAAACATGTACAAACAAGTATTTCTGGCTGTAGATGCATGTTATGTCTGTGCTATATTTCAGTAAGTTTGATTTTTTCTTGACTCTTATTCAAGCCATAATAAACTTTCAGAGAGATATTTGAACCCTGTATAACTTTGCCCCAAAGACTTTAAGAGTTTGAATCATTACATAATTACAAATATCTTTAAATAAATGTAGTTATCTTTGACTCCATTTAATACCCTGTCAGAACCTTGGCTGAATGTCAATTGTAACATAAACATATAAAGTTAACTTTTATTTCTCACTGATATTGCTAAAATATAATCAAGATAATTTTTATAAATCTGGTAGAGGTATTTGCTCCCAGGCAGAATATTTTTTTGCAGGCTTCAGCCTGAAGCAGATTTTTCATGGCAGATTTCTGAAAACAGAAATATCTAAGAGAACTGCTGACACAACCTTCACTCCTACATAGTAGTGTGAACTTGCCACTGTAATAATTAAGCAATTAGGCATGACAGAGAGTGTGAGTTTCCTGAGATAATCACACCCCTGGGGTATTAGAAGTCATGATCCAGAGATAAGTGGTTTTAATCCCCCAAGGGTATGATTATCTTATGATAACCACACCCCCTGGAGGAGATTTATAAGTCATATAAAAATCTTCAGTGTAAAGTAAAAAGTGCTTGTATTGCAAGAATAGGAAAAAGTCTGGATCTAGAGAGTGCTATGTGACTTCCTCAAATTAAGGACGAATTGCAATACACAACACCAGTTCATACAATTACCCGTCAGTCCAATCCATTTTACTGGAGAGTTATGTCTAAGAATCTGGGATGGGGTAACCATGGATGTTTGCACAGACTGGAGAATGGGAAGCTGAAAAACAGCTGGAAAGGGGCCTGGGGGTCTTGCTGATGGTAAATTGAACTTGAGCCAGCAGTGCCCTGGCAGTCAGGGAAAAGGAAGGGATTGTCCCACTCTGCACTTGGCTGGGGCAGCCACACCTTGAGTGCTGGGGGCAGCTTTGGGCACCACAATATAAGACAGGAAACTATAAGAGAGTGTCCAAAAGCGGGCCATGAAGGTGGTGAAGGGCCTTGAGGGGAAGCAGTAAGGAAGAGGGGCTGAGGTCACTTGGTCTGCTCAGGCTGGAGAAATGGGGACTGAGGGGAGACATCATCATAGTCTCCATCTTTCTTGTGAGGAAAAGAGGAGGGGGAGACACTGATCTCTTCTCTGTGAAGACGAGTGTTGGGACCCAAGGGAATGGCCTGAAGCTGTGCCACGACAGGTTTAGGTTGGATATTAGGAAAAGGTTTCTCTTGTGTTTGACACAGGAACAGGGAAGTGGTTCCAGCACCAAGCCTAACAGGGTTCACAAAGTGTTTGGATGATGCTCTCAGGTACATGGTGTGAATCTTGGGAATGGTGCTATGCAGGGCCAGGGATTGGACTCGACGACCTGTGTGGGTCTCTTTCAATTTAACATATTCTGTAAGCTAGTGTTGTCTTTCTCTAACCTCTAATGTGGCAAATACTGTTTTGAAACTTTTGAGATGGTCTCAAAACTAGAAATGCAATCTCTATTTGAGACTACTTTAACTTCCAGGTTATGACAAGGATGGCCTACCCAAATGTTATTTGTAATTCCATCATGAAATGCATGCAAAGTAGCAAACAATATATCATCTCTTACTTACTTCTGAAAGTCATATTGGATGCTCAGGAGTGATACAGGGCTGCAAAGGTAATAAATACCTTCTCATGAGTTGATTTCAAGCAAAAATGAAAAATGTAGTTACTTGAAATCCTACAGTTGTCAGATCTTAAAATAGCCCCATCTATTATTCACCTTGTGTTCTCCCTTTGGCAACATAACTTGAAAACAAAAGCTTGGCTCCAGTTTCTGTTGTGAAGAGACCATCACTAATTTGTGAAAGACCCCTGATACTGACACTGCTCCCACTTACTTCCCTGGAAGTGGCATTAAACTTTTGCAAGCACTGATGTTTGGTTAAACAAATCAAGATGTTTTGGAAATGATGCCTTCAAACAGTTCCAAGCGTGCCTGTGCTTACTCTGACTGATGTTTGAAGGTTCTTTGGCTTACAGGAGCCTTACATACACAGATCTTGATGGTATCTGCAGTGCTTTACACATTGACCTTTCTTCTGTTTGCATTACACTTCTACACAATAAAATGCTGTCATGGGTTTGACCCTGGCTAAATGCCAGGCACCTACGATGTTTACTCTCTCTGCTCTCTCCGGCTGCAACTACGCAGAGGAGAGGGATAAAAACTAACACAAACACACTGGACTTATGAGTTGAGATAAGATCACTGATAGGCCGCACCAGAGGGGGCAAAAGCAGGCAGGAAACTTAAAGTTGCAAAGATAGTGATTTATTAATCTAACAGAGTTGGAGGATAAATCGGAGGTAAAAATAAGCTCTTAAGACACCGTTTCTTCACTCACCCCCCTTTCCCTCTTTAGGCACCGCTTCTCAGCTCACCCCCTCCCTCCTTTCCAACTAACCAACAACTCCCAGGCAGGGGCAGGGTGCGAGGTTTTTTCTCTTAGGTCAGTCCATCACAATTCTTCTATTACAAAACACTGTTTCTCTATTCGCACCCTCCCTCCATTCATTCAACCAAGAGATCCGGGTTGGGGCAAGGTATGTGGCTTTTCTTA